>PVIA01001881.1:0-242724 GCA_004024845.1 Tonatia bakeri
AGAGCTAAGGACCCTCCACATTTTAGCCAAGCTGTGTGACCACGTGGTAGGTAAATGCACATTTCCATTAGGCTTTTTGATGGCTGAGAACAGCTTGATTGTGCGTTCCACGGTTCTGTAATGAGCTTGCAGTGCTTTTATAATTGAGTGTTTGTGAATGGAATTCTGTTTCAGGTTCACTCGGGCAGCCCAAACCACGAATGGGGAGCCCTACTACCTAATTCCACCAGAGAACAGAAAACTCCAGGTTTTCTACTAAAAAAGTGTGGGACCTCAATTTATGACACTGGGGTAGCCAAAATCGGAGTTATCGGATTAGAGAAAGACAGCACAACACTCTTGTGGAAGATACTCCATCCATACTTGACTAAAACCTGTTCCTGTTTTTCAAGAGCAGCTCAGCCCAGAAAGGAGGGATAAAATCTGGGAGACTGCTGCCATCTCGTGGTCAAAACAGAAACTACAGCTATTTCTCATTCTATTCACATTAAAACTACTGTAATAAAACTAAAATGTGCCCTATGAAATTATATATATTAGACCCAGCATGACCTTTAAAAATGTCATTTTATCAAAACATTTTTTGGGGGGAAGAATAATCTTTTCAGTAATTGGGGCTGGAACAGCTAGACCCACACGCAAACTTGGACACCCTCCTTACATCGTACACAGCAATGAACTTACACTGGACCATAGCCCTAAACGTAGAGCTAAAACTAGAAAACCATTAGAAAAAATACAGGCAGAAGTCTTCGTGGCTTTGGATTGTCCAATGTTTTCTTACATATGGCACCCGAAGCACATCGACAAAAAAAAAAAAAAACTACATGAAAATTAAACACTTCCTGTTGCAGGTGATATAATCTAGAGAGATAACCCACAGGAGGCAAGAAGATATTTGCAAATAATATACCTGGTAAGGGACTGTATCCAGAATACATAGAGAAATCCTACTACTTAATAATAAACAGACAAATGACCCAATTTTTGAAATGGGCAAAAGCCTCGGAGAGACATTTCTTCAAACAAAATAGGGCATTATCTAAGTGAAATACGTCAGACGCAGACAAGCACCATGTGAGCTCACTTATTCTGTGGAACCTAAAAACAAAAGCGAACAAAAAACCCAACAAGCTCACAGACACAGGAGGCAGATTGGCGAGCTGTGGGGTAGGGGTCGGGCAAAAAGCAAAGGCGTCGGAAAGCACGAGCTTCCAGTTACGGACTGAATAAGGCATGGGGCTGCGACACGCACCGCGGTGACTGTAACTCGTGATGCTGTACTCATGTTTGAAAGTAGCTGAGAGTGAATCTTCCAGGTTCTCTTCACGAGAAACCCTATTTTGAACTATGTGTGGTGATGGATGGTAGCTTATTGGGGTGATCACTTCGCAATACAGACAAATATTGAATCACTGTGTTGTACACCTGACACTAGTGGGTCAGATATTCCTCAATGAGAAAACATAGCAGAGAATGCACGGCACGTCCAGCAGGATGGCCACTCTCGGAAAGATGGGTGACAAGTGCTGGTGTTGAACGGGAGCCCTTGACACACTGTTCCTGGCAACGGGAAGACGGTGCAACTGCGTTGGGAGGATCTGGCTGTTCCACAAAGTAGCAGCACCATCGCATGCCTGAGAGCTACCGTGCGGCCCAGCACTGCCCTCCCAGGTGTGTA
Organism: Tonatia bakeri; assembly: GCA_004024845.1. Taxonomy (NCBI): domain Eukaryota; kingdom Metazoa; phylum Chordata; class Mammalia; order Chiroptera; family Phyllostomidae; genus Tonatia; species Tonatia bakeri. Next base: position 1,682 of record PVIA01001881.1, read on the forward strand.
CTCACGGGAAACGAACACATACCTGTTCATGAAACCTGACACATGAATGTTCACAGCAATGCAATTTATAACAGCCAAAAAATGGAAACGATCATCAACTAAAATTTGACATATTTGCACATTGAACAAAATTTGATGTATTTGTACAATGAAATATTCTGCAATAAAAAATGAAATGCTGATACATGAGCATCTTACAACAGGATGAACCCTGAAAACATTATGCTGAGTGGAGCAAGACAGGCACAGAGGACCATGTACTGCATGATTCTATTTATACAGAATATCCAAAATGGGCGGAACTGCCGGGACTGTGGCTGGTGTGAGTGGGAATGAGGAGTGACAGCGAAGTGGATCTGGGGTTTTGAGGACGAAACCATCCCACAGTCGAATTGTAGTGATAGCTGTCCCATGTGGGGACGGTGCGTTTTGTGACTAGACTAACCCACTGAATTATTTACTTAATTTAAATGGATGGATTTCATGGTATGTGAATTTTATTTCAAAAAGATATTTTTAAATGGCCAATTTCAGTTTTTCAGCCTAATGTATTACATTAATCAAGCTCTTCCCGCATGTCAGGAACTCTTCTGGGAACTTAACAGGAACGAATGAATGCAACCCATGACACCTTACCCACATGGGCCTTGTTTTGCAGGCGAGTGAACCGCTCTGACCTGGGAACCGGGCAGGGTCTCAACACCCCCTTCCGAGCGCCGTCTCTGGTGGGGACTAGCAGGCTGCCTCTGAACCTGCCTCTAACCTACGATGCTCCTCCACCTTCCGGGTCTTTCCCACCACTGCAGAAGGGTGGGTGGTGGCCGGAGAGGGGGCAATGAAGGTGATACTGGGGAAGAGGATGTAAGATTAAAGTGGGAAGCAAGTTTCCAGAGAAGGGTGACATGGAGCAGCCAGGACTTTGGGCTTCATGGGAGGGAGTCAGGGTGGTCCCCGGGGTAGTGGTGATGCCACTAGATGGAGGCCGGAGTGGGAGGCAAGGGTTGTGTGGAGCAGTTGGGCTGACCCCAGGGAGCGGACAGGGGGCTCCCAAGAGGTGACGACCGCATGAGAGATGGAGGTCAGAGAGATCTGACCTACAGAGGCGGCGGCATGACGGGCATTACCACAGTCAGGCCCAAAGCCAGCTGCTCTGCAACCTGGCCCCCCTGGAGGGGGGGGAGCAGCAGGCGAAGAGGAAGCACCGGGGGCACCGAGGCCAGCCCCTCAAGGAGCCTGAGAGGAAATGAAATGAGGTGCGAAGCACGTGAGGGGCCCAGGGCAGGAGAGGCCTGGTCACTGGAGTGAGGGACAAGGCAGTGTGACGAGGGGAAACAGCTCTGCAGGCTGAGGATGCCTGGGCCCAGCCAGGAGAAAGCCTACCCGGCCACTGGCCAGCAGCAGGCTAGCAGGGGTAGGGGGAGCCTGCCCCTGGCCGCCCTCCGAAGGAACAGACTAGATCTCCCTCCCGCAGACACTCCATGGGCATTGAGGTAAGAGCTAAAAATAAAAGCTCCGGGTGGGCAAAGAACACTGGTTTTCATTACAAGCTTTTGGGTTTTTTAAAAAAATCATGTTCATGTAGGACTTGAATAAAAAGAATGAAAACCGTCTCCTCATACTGAGTACATGACTTCATGGCAAATCCGGGCTTCTCACCGGCTCTGACCAGCATTTCCCTCCGGGCACGGGCCAGCCTCCCTTGCTGTGTACCGCCAGCCTCCCAGGCCACACCGACGGGGCGGGAGTTCTCTCACGGGGTTCTCGACGAATGAGCTCAGCTGCTACACCCAGCAAGGCCAAGAATCTCAGGAAAAGGCAGAGGCATCCTCACTCCTCAGTCCCCACCGCAGCTCTGGGCACATTTGTGGACAGGCAGCCGGCTCCCGGGGTGCCTGGGGTCTCTCCCAACATCGATGAGGCCAGGGGTCCTCTTGGCCAATGGTCTCCCTGAATCCAAGTCAGTCACTATTTCCTAAGTGTCACATGTGTGCACCTTTATCTGGAGCAGCACGGTTCACTACAAGTAGAAACAAGGGCCACAATGTTTAAGTCTCGTGCACACAAATGGCGGCACGCACCTGTGCTTTGGGTGGTGAACCCTCACTCGCTGCAACAGCTTCGGGGGCGGGGTTTACAAAGCTGCGTGGCCAGTGGGGAGCACAGAGAGGCTGCCCTTGGGCTGTTCCCCAGCTGCTGTCCCTCCAGCTTTTCTTGGCTCAGCCCGGAGTAAAGTGCACCTCCCGGTCACCAGAAACAAGAGGGGAGCTGGCAGGACAGCGGAGCAGGGAGGCCGGGTCGTCTCCAGCCCCACTGCTGTCCAGCCTGGCCGCCTCCTTCCCGAGGCCCGAAGGCAGGAGGCCGGCTTCCCCAACAAGGCGGCTGTAGACCACAGCAGCGCCTCCACTTACAGATTAGCCAAAGCTGGGCCCCAGTCCAGAAGGACATGCGGCGGAAACACCAACCACTCATCCAGAACTTTACTTTTTTATTGATTGGGAGAGGGAGGGAGGGGGAGAGAGTCATTGATTTGTTGTTCCAGGGATTTATGCGTCCATTGGCTGATTCCCATACGTGCCCTGACCGGGGATTGACTCTCCAGCCTCGGTGTGTCGGGACGATGCTCTAACCAACTGACCTACCCCGCCAGGGCCTGATCCAGAACTTTCTGGATGGCACCTTTCCCCAGACTTCTGCACCATTCTTTAAGCACAGATTGCAAACAGGCAGCCTGCAAACCAAATCCAGTATGACTTGCTTGGGTACCGAAGTGATTTTTTGAAAACTGATTTAGTTAAAAACATACTGGGAAATTTCACGTAAATACCCAGATTTCCTGACTGAGGAACAATCAGAGGAGCTGCTCCCACACAGCGACGCCCAGATGGGGCTGGCAAGCACCCACTTCAGACGGCCGTGCGCTCGCTCCTCTCTCAAAGCCCACACCCAGCCTGCGGCACAGCTCTGCAGCACCCGCCTGCCTCCCGCGCTCCTGAGCACCCTTCGTGGGCCCTGTGACCAGCAGCGCGGCAGGGCTCCCATGCTGGCGCGGGAGGGCGTCCCTCAATTTGGACGCATGTGTCCACAAGACCTGAGAGGAGTGTGGAGGAGAGAGGGTTTGCTAAGACGCTGCAGCTCTGTGAGGAGAGGGACTGACTGCTGCCGAGTCTCCCGAGAGTCAGATCACCACCACGCTCTTCCCCACTGCGGGAACCCTCCCGACAGACCAAGAACTTCACTGCGGCGTGAAAACGGCCCGTCCTCGAGTCTCTGCTGCGGTTCTCTTTTTCCAGTTTCTGACCCACGCTGCCTGGACCTGGGCTCTCTCCCAGCTCGCCAAGATGACCCCCAGGCAGGGAGACTTCCCACGGAGTGTGGCTCCAGTATCAGCAAATAAGGGACTTCAGTTTCCAAAAAAAGCCCTGGGGCCGTCTTCAGCTCCTAACCTGGCTCTCTGGAGTCTGCCCCGAGGAGGAGTCCACGCAACAGAGCGGAAGACTCCGGGGCCACGCTGCCCCGCGGCCTTCACTGTGCCCCGCGACGCCCAGCCCCGTCGTCCGGGCTCTGGTCCTGACTGGGCAGCTCCAGGCCCAGACGGCCCAGAGAGCGAACAAAGTAGCGAGGAAGCCTGCACACCAGGCTGAGCTCCTCCTGCCTGGGCCCCAGGGCGGGCAGGACCAGCTGGCGGGCGTGCAGGTGCAGAGGGACGTGGCGGGCCTTGGCCTGCGGCAGGCCCAGCTTCTTCAGAGTGCCGGCAGATAGCTTCTGCACAGAGAAGGGGTGGCGTCGGCAGCGGTTCCCCCCAACCACCACACGGGTCAGGAGCCCTGCTCTTGGACTGGCACCAACACCCCTATGAGTGGGTCTCAGATGGGTTCGAGACCCGGATAAGGGCAGTCCCCCTCACCAGGGATGCTCTACCCGCCAGCTCTTTGGCTTTTCCAGAGAAAGGGCTAGAACGTCACAGGACACGAACATTTCTGCCATGGCTCTTTAGCAGTGGCACGAAAGGCAGCTCTGAGCGTTCTGGAAGTCTCCTGCTCAGCCCGAGGCCTCCTAACAAAACCTGACACTGGCCACACAAAGCAGCAAGGTTCTGCTGATAGACCCTGAGCCCCTGAGTATAGGAGCTGACTGCGTCTGAACCCCTCCGAAGGCCGGGCAACAGGGGTGGTGCCCTGTCCGAAGACCGTCAGCTTGGCCTGCTGTGACCCACTCCCACTGTGACCCACTCCCGGCTGTCACAAGGGGACAGCCCGAGTTAGGCCGCTCCACCTGCTACACACTGAGCGACACCCGTGTTACCTGGGGGGCCAACCTGTTCCAGTCGGAGTACTTGTGGTCGCCAAGGATGGGGCAGTCCAGCCCGAAGGACAGGTGAACTCGAAGCTGATGTTTTATTCCTTCCGAAAAGAGAGAGGGAGCTTACGAGTGGCCACAGAAACAGCGCCACTGGGGGCACCGGCCTCTCATCATGTTAAATCGAAGCACCGTGAGCTGGCACAGCCCCAACTACATCAAGTTACGAAGAATAACCGACAAACCCTAAGCTCGCAGGAGGCAAACACTGTAAGTACTGCTGCACCTCCCCCCACAGCTCCTACTTCCCACAGAGGTAAGCAAGTATCCCTGTCATCTCGGTGTCTACCGCTGCCATGCTGGCTTTGTTAGAAATAATTCTATTACAAAACAGTAAATAGTTCTGTTTTACACATTTACCCTTTACTGTGGCAAAATACACATAACATGGAATGCACCATTTGAACAGTTTTTAAGTGCACAGCTCAGTGGCTGTAAGCACATCCACGCTGCTGCGCAGCTGTCACCACCGTCCAGCCCCGGAAATTCCGAGTCACCCTGAACTGCAACTCCCCCACCCCCTCCAGACCCTGGTGAGCACCGTCTCTCTCTGAGGCCAACTACCCTGGGAACCTCACAGAGACGGAATCCCAGCGCTTGCCGTCCTTCCGAGTCTGGCTCATTCCACTGAGCTAATGTCCTCATGGCTCATCCTTGGGGCAGCAGGGGTCCGAGCTTCTTCCATTTTAAGGCTGAGTAACACCCTGCTGCACGGATGGGCCTCATTCTGCTCACCGCTCGTCTGCCCGCGGACACGCAGGATGTTCTCGCCTTCAGGCCACTGCGAACAGCACCACTGCGAACTCTGGTGTGCAGAGAGGTGTTTCTGAAGCCCTGCGTTCAGTTCTCTTGGACATACACCCAGGGGCAGAACCGCTGGACTGCATGGCGATTCTGCACTTAAGCTTTTGAGGAACCACTTGGCAAATTTTTAAGTAAGTATAAACAAACTATTTACTATATTCCTCTGCTACCTACTGTTTTAAAGAATTATCCCTATGGCAGCTCCCGGCCTCTGATTAGCACCAGAAGCACACTCTCAGACAACTCAGCTGTGGCCGCAGCCTGCAGCACCAGCTGCGCCAAGGGGCAGAGCCCGGCCCGAGGCCCAGGGTGCTGCACGGCGGCCCTGCCCGCCGGGGAGGGGGGCCCTCTCACCAGTAACAGGCTGGAGCTCCAAGAGGGCGGAGGCGGCCGTGCTGCTCAGCACCTGGTACTGAGTCACAGCCACGTGCGCGTTCCGGCCGGTCCGCACTCTCACCATTTTCCCGTTGTCCATGCGGTAGCTCGGGGACAGCGTCATCTGAAGCCAAAGACACCAAGATGTGATTTCAAGGGACAAGCAAAAAACCCCTCCCGCCAGGCCAGCTCACCCACCTTATGGTGCTGCTGCTGCCCTGGCACCTCCTTCTCGACGATGGGGATATCCACGACTCCTGCCATGGGCATGGGGACCCGCACGGTGACGGCCCTGGGGTGACAGAGACCCTTGCTTAGGCCACAGAGGCGAGCGAGGCACTCTCCGGACTTGGCTACTTACAGGTTTTTACGGAGGACCCACTGTGGTCGGTTCCTAAGGTCTGAGGGTTCCAAATAATCTCTTGGTGTAGTGCGTAGCCTTAGAGCTAGACACTATTCTTGCAGACATATCTTTTTTACTCCTAAACTAATAGGTGTTAACTGTAGAATATTTTTTTGGGAAAATTATATTAATAACATGGTCTTTCACTCCAGTCATTAAAAATGAGTATGTATGATTTAAAATAAATTAGAGTAATGTGGCTTTTGTATCTTGTTTTTTCTTTTTTAAATAATAAAAAAGGGTAGGTTCTGATCACATGTGAAATAAATAAAAAAATGAATGAATGAATGAACAAAATTCGCACAACCGTCCCTGCCATTTGCCAGGCAGAGAACCAGGGAGGGCTGAGTCCAAAGACGTCACAGAAGCCACCGCAACTCAGTGGCTCACTCAGAACACTCCTGTGGGAGGTCTCATGTCATTGCATCACAACAGGCAGGAGACAATGTCATGTGTCCTGATGGCCATGTCTCTCCAGGTCAATCAGAGTAGTCCTCTGGGGGACCAGGTGGCCTGCCACAGCGCCACCGACCACGGTGTGAGACGCCCACTCGGATGTAACGCTTCCCATCCTGGACACCCCACTGCAGGCTGGCCCGGGTGCGGGCTGCTAGCTGGTGTATTTTATCACCCTTCAACTGAGTTGTGACTACTCCATCACCCTTCCTGATAGCTGAACATCACTGCTCCAAAGTGGTCAGGCAGTAAATATCTACCAAGTGTGAGCAGGCACTGACTCGGAGAGGCGCTAATTCTGCACAGATGAACAAGACAAAACTCTCTGCTCTCAAGCAATTCAGAGTCTGCTGGGAAGGTTCAAACCAATACCTGTAACATAACGAGTCATTATCAGCAAAAGCTAATCGTTCCCACTGTGTTCCACTTGTAACTTCTACTTCCTGCTACTTCCTGCGCCTGGCAGGTAAGGCCATCACTAACTAGATTCCAGCCTGCCTTTCCAGTCTACCTGCCACCACCGGCCACTGCAGGCCGGACGGTGTGCCTCGCCCCCTTGCACACGCCGCTCCCACCACCTAGAACGCCGTTCTTCATCTTGCCGATCAAACCCTTCCCTCATCACAGCCCGACCAACTGACTTCAACCCCTCTGTGAGGCCTATCCCGGAGAATGGTTGCCAACTCTGGACGTTCATGAAGAATTTTCAAACAAGATGACAATTCTTCTATAGACTTAGATTTTGATTACTTGTATACATAATAATAGTCTTGGTTTTCCAAAGTTCAGCTTTTACTATGAGCTCAGTACTGTGTTAAACACCTCACATGCATTATCTCACCCAAATACAAAGAGAATACTCATGAATCAAACAGAAAATAACGAACAACCCAAAAGAAAATGGGCAAAGGAAACAGTCTGTTTACAGAAAGGGAAACGCAAAACAGATAATAAATCTGAGAAACAGTCAGCGTCAAAAGTACACAGAGAAACTGAAAATAAAATACTCCCTCCCCTTTCTTTAACCTGAGTGGCAAACCTTTTAAAAACACAATGAGCCCTGGCCAGGTAGCTCAGCTGGTTACAGCATCATCCTGACACACCAAGATTGCAAGTTCAATCCCCAGTCAGCATACAGACAGGAAGCAACCAATGGATGTATAAGTAAGTGGAACAACAAATCGATGTTTCTCTCTCTCTCCCTTCCTGTCTCCCTCTAAAATCAGTAAAAAACGAAAATAAAAATTTGAAAGTGCATCGGTCTGGTATAAGAGGAGGTGGGGGCACTCGCCACTGCTAGTGAGAATAAAAACTGACACAACCACTTTGGAGAGCAATACGGGCGGCAAGACTCACACATTAAATGTGTGCACCCTTCCACTCAGCAATTCCATTCCTGGGGATTCGTCCTGAAGATAGACTCACATATTCTTTGCAGTAAGTTCTGAAAAAAAATGGGGTCACCTAAACATCTGTATGACACATCCAGACAATGGAATGCTTACAGAGCCATTAAAAAGGAGGTAGCTTTAAATTACAAAATGCTCTCCGACATCTACTGTCTGAATGAAAAAAGCAGGACGCGAAACAGCTCAAAATACGCTGCTGTCCGTAATGTGCGTCTCCTTCCTGCCCGGTGAACCCCTGGGACTGCAACAAGACACTATGACAGTGGCTGCCTCCGGAAAAGGAAACTGAGTAGATGGGGGACAGGAGTAGGCATTGTTTTTGCTCCTGTATCTTTCTTTTACTAAAAAAAAAAAAAGAAAAAAAGAAAAGGAGGTACCCTGGCTGGTGTGGCTCAGTGGATTGAGTGCCAGCCTGAAAACTGAAGGGTCGCCAGTTCGACTCCCAGTGAGGGCACGTGCCTGGCTTGTGGGCCAGGTCCCCAGGTGGGGGCGTTTAGGAGGTAGCCAATCAATGCTTCTCTCACACATCACTGTTTCTCTCCCTCCCCTCCTCTCTCTTTAAAAAATAAAATGTTCAAAAAAAACCAAACAAGAAATATGGAGGTAAACCTGTCTGTACTAACATGGGTTCCCCAAGGCACAGAGGTAAAGAGAAACAAAGTATGATGTACACTGTACGTGATACATGTATGTACACATACGTGTTTAAAGATACACACACTGTACACACTACATACATACTTAAATATATTGAGTAAGGACCAAAAGAATGAAAACCAAACTACCCTAAGGGAAGGGACAAAAATGGTAACAAAGTGGGTAGAATCTCTAGGAGTTTATCATCTTTGTTGTTTGACTATTTTGCCACAGAAGAAAAATCATGTATTACTTGTATAATTAGTTTTCAATGATTTTATGTGTAGCCGTTATTAGGAACCACAACTCTACCAGAGTAGAATAACGTTCTAACCCTGACTCTGTTTCCTATGCCTTTCAACTGCCCACAGGTCCTAGCAGTGCCTTGTCACCAGGAGTAGCTGCTGTAGGAGCACGTGACCAGCAGAAAGGGCTGCCGTCGTTCCCGCCACCCCGCCGCGGCCGGTGGGCTCCGTACCAGTACTTCTTTGTCACCTGCCGGGTTCGGAACAGCTCTTGGACTTGGTGCGCCACTTCCTTCTCCCAAGCCAACACCATCACACCTGTGGTTTCCTTGTCCAGCCGGTGGCACAAATGCAGGGGCTCTGCCTTGTGGCCATGAAGCATCTTTGCCAGGACAGGTAGTACATCACTGATGCAGAGCTGGACCCCAGGGCCACCTATGAATGGAAAAGACAGAGGTTTGAGTGGTCATGAGAAGATCCCACCAAAGAACTACTTGGGGGCATGAAGCCTTTCCTGGATTAACTACCAATGCTTTCTAGAGCCTTATTACTGACATGCGGTCCAGGCACCAGCAACATCTGTATGCCAAGGAGCTTGCTGGAAAGGCATCCCAGGCCTCCAACCCAGACTATTCATCAAAGTCTGCACTTAACAAGATGCCTGAGTAACTCATGCATATTAAGTTTGAGATGCTTTGTCCTAGAGCATGGGGCTTTCTCCTCAGGCATAAACACTCTTTAATCTACTTATGGACATGTACTCACAATAAAATCAGCAATTAAAATGAGGAGGTCTGATATTTCACTCTATAAACAAAGGCTGGAGAATTTGTTAAGTAAACTCTAGTGAGAAACGCAAGACCAGGAGGCCCTCCTGACGAACTACAGAAGAGCTAAGAAGCTTTGGGTGAGATATTTCTAGGTTCTATGCTGTGTACTCTCCTAAGTAGCCATTGACTTTGGAAATGTTGCTTAATCTTTCTAATCTTAATCCTCCTCATCTATAAGATGTAAATATCTGCAGTGTAATTATCTCATGGGAAATGAGAAAGCAAGAAGCTACTGTGAGCGTCAACAGAGAAACAAACCCACACAAGGCACTTGGTGACATTTAATTCACCGCCTTTATGTGCAACTGTCTCCACAGCTCCTCAAAAAGCATTCTTTTTCCAGCAAAAATATGCCTTTTCCCCCAGCAAAACTCTTTCCACAAATGCATTTTTTTCCCTGTCTTCCTGACTCACTCCAGCTGTCTCTAACACCTATATTCAGCATTTATTCAAAAACATTCGAGTGTCCATTAAGTTCTAGATACCCTGGGGTTTGGTTGGGTATACTTTTTCCTTTTCTAACTTTTTTTTCCCTTTTATTGATTCTAGAGAGGAGAGAGGAGAGAGAGAAACATCGATGTGAGAGAGAAACATCCATCTGTGGCCTCCTGCACTTGCCCCAACTGGTGACTGGGCGCAACCCAGGCATGTGCCCTGACCAGGAATCCAACCAGGGCCCTTCCATCTGGGGGAACCACGCCCAACCAATTGAGCCACACCCACAAAGGCTATACTTTTTCCTTATGTTATTTCCTCCTCCCCAGTTTTGATGTAAAATAACTTAAAGACAAATCACACAGCCTTTATATTCTCCTACGGCAACCCCTGTAGAGGTCTGCATACAGCATGTTCTGTAAACTGCTGCTGACTGCCAAACGTCGGGAGGGCGAGGACTCTCTTATCTCTGTGTCCTCAATAGTGCCTTATATAGGACAGCAGTGCACAGAAACTGAAATTATTCTGAATGCAAGGCTTCTGAGAGCCCCAGAAGCGATGTGTGAGTGTTGACCCCAGTTGTAGCTGAAAGCGACAGCGGTCCCCCTCCCTTCATCCGTGGTCCTTACCGTGCACGGGGAGGCCATAGGGCTTATTGATAACCACAAGGTCCTGGTCCTGATAGACAATCCCTCGCCTCAGTGCCTTAGCGAGCACGTTGGGGTGGACTCGCTGCAGCTGCTGTGTGAACCGCACTAGTTCTTGCACTCTCCGCTGGACGGGGTTTGCGGGCACCTACCGGGAAGAGAAACAGCGATGGGAAATGCCTGGTGGGGAAGACCCTGCATAAGTCTGGGTGAGAATCTGGGCAGGGAGGGAGTCACTATATCTTTGCATTCGACTCGCCCCTTCCCCGAGTAATTTGAGGGCGGGAGTACTTAGCACCGAACCCGCAGGACAACACCCTACACCACAAACCACACCCTCCGCGTGCTCCGCCCGCCCCGCCTCATCCTCCCACCGCGGACCCGGACCCTCTCCGCCTCACTCCCCGCCACTGAGTGCACTGTCAACTGGGAGGTGAAGTCTTTCCCTCCGGACTCACGGGCCCCTTCTTGTTCTTTTGTTCCTGTGTCTGGGCTCGGAGCCTCTCCGCTAACTGCTGGGCATCCAGAGGCCTAGAGGCAGCAGCTGCGGTACAAAATGGCTTAGAGACGAGAAACAGGAGACTCCCCACACGCTGCCCGGAGCCCCAAACCCAGAAGCGCCGCGCGGAGCAGCAGGGAGCCACCATCTTGGCGAGGAGGGCGGGGCAAGGCAAGACCACCTGACTTGGGAGGTGGTTTGGGAGGCTGAGCGACTCACGTGGGTCCAGGCTTGGGCCTGGGAGCCAGGAGCCGGGGGCCCGGGGGCGGGGAGGTGGAGGAAGAGGGTGGGACTAGCGGTCCTAGTCACGTGGCCGTGCAAGCTAAGTGCGCCTGCGCGCGTGGTTAACTGCAGTTAGAGCGGCGGCGTCTGGAGCGGTTCTGGTGAGTGTGTCGAGGAGCGCGGCTGGGGACGGGAAATGCCGGCTCTTCAAGCGTTAACTTCACGTCCCACGATCTTTGTCTCGGAGAGCTCTGCCCTGGGAGGCCGTATTTCCCTTTGGAAGAGAACCCACCCCCAAACTCCTCCGCCCCCGCAGAGCGATGCCCTCAAACGCTCGACCCGGAGCCTCCTCAGGCGCCGGCTGGTGCGTCCTGGCAGCCAGGTCCCCGGAGTTTGACCAGCCCCGGGGAACGCGTCCTGTCCGTTCGCGTCCATTTGCTTGCCGCTCGATCTGCGGAGATGCCCGGATCTCTTGTCACCTTCCCACTCCCAGCCTCTTTGTTATACATGGTAACCTGTCCTCCCCCTGGGATGACGGGGAGCCTTCGCGTTATCCGGGGGTCTCCGGTCCGATTTCCAACCTAGGGAACCCCTTGAGCTTCTTCTGTCCTTTGCGAAGAGTTCATTTCTTGTAGCCTCCTCTGCCCCTGCCTACCCTCTTTCCCTGGGACTCCTTGCGAAGAAAAGGCTGAGAGCACCGGGCACCGACTTTCCCGTCTGTTCCTTCACGTTCCTTTCCATGCTTTGCATCCGCCCCAAACCCTCTTCTCTTCCTCTCTTCCTAAATATGATGTTGGGACCCCCGGTGCCCACACTGCATGCGACTTTCTGTGATTCGACTGAGGGGTAGCTGGGAAGATGAACGTTGGTTGGGATGGTAATGTTAAAAATACCGTGGAACGTACCTGCCATTCGTTAAGAAGAAAGCTGTTGCCGAGTTGCGAAAAATGTTGGATCCGTATAAAGGAAACAGTTTCTTAAGACTGCTTAGAAGGAAGGCTACGTGAGGAGTTAGAGCAGGTCGTAGAAGTAGGTTTGCCTGCCAGCCCTCCAAAAACAGGTAAGTGGAGCTAGGCTGTAGACGACTTTAAGTTGAAGACTTTGAAGTAGATGTTGTAAGTAGCGAGAAGTTTTTGGAGCTTCTTGAGCAGAAGAGAGACTCCTTGCAAGGGGAAGTCTAGAAATGAACCTGGCAGATGAATGCGGGACAGATTGAAAAGCAAAGAAAGGGCTTTGATAGCAGGGGAACCCGCTAGGATGCCGCGATCCAGGCAGATGATAGGAGGCCATTATGCTTCATTCTGGGGTCTTTTCTCCCTACATTGACCTGTCCTTTGAGTTAGAATCGATTTTGAGTTGTGTAAGTCAAGACACACCATTGGCTGCTGCTGTTGAACTGTGAGTCCCTTAAGGACCCATTCAATTGTTTATTCCCTGGTCTGGCACTGGAATCTCACACATGTTCATTAGAGGAAGTGCATCGTGGACGTGCCTTAGGTATGTCTGAACATTCTGATTTGTCTTAGTTCTGTCGCTTTTTTGACCTGAAGAATGGAGGTGGGAGTAACTCTTCGTAAACAGTGGGAAAGATGGTGTGTGCTTCTGTAGTAAGATAGGTGATTGGGGTAGAATTGCAAAGAATTATGAGTGAGTTTGGGAAATGACTTCTTTCTCTCCTGTCCACGCCCCCCCCCCAAATTCACAGGCAAGACACAGATCTGTGAAAGTTGAGAGGTTCCACCCTGCAAGAATGACTGCCTTTTACTTGTATGCCCCCCGACCCCGTTTTAATTTCATTGAGAAGTCACACATTGTGTATTACTTAGGTACATGAAGCCTCTTTTCCAAGACTCTGAAATTTGGACTTCAGGATTTTAATTTACATCACTGCATTAATTTTAATTACTGTTTTGGGTGTAGTACTTTTATGCTTTTGTCGGGGCCAGGAAAACCTATTTCTACCTTCACCTGTCCTTAATGGCTTTAAAGAAATGATAACTGTTCTTGCAGAATTGGCCTTCTGTGGCAGGAAACAAAATGAAGAACCAACTCCGATGTCATCGCTAGGGACACGGAGCTTGTGTTCTTGGGTTTCAGTTTAACCCAAGAACACACTATAGGGCCGAAGAATAAAAACACTGGTCACTTTTTTATGGATAAGGGTCTTTTAGGTTTTTCCTGTTATAAGAAAAATTTGAAGAATTCAAAGTCTTTGTTTCCTTGACATCACAGTGCAGTTTTAGCCAATATGGGTACAGAAGTTGCAACTTCCTTAATGTTTCTCCTATGAGTCCAGGCACTTGGTGATTTAAAGTAGCTGCTCTCTAAGTGTATAAGAATTTATGCAAATACAGCATCTGCTTTTGTTTTGTTTTTTAATGCTCTGTTGCTTTCTTCCTCACTCAGGTGATCCTATCTTAGGCAGTTTATTTTTCCCACTTCTGCACCAGTCTCACGTTCTTTCTTTGGTTGAGGATTCCTCATCAGAATTGTTTGCTCAGTACAAGGAAGAAAATTCTGTTTGTGGTCTCTTCATTTTTATAGAGTTCAAAAATGGCATACTTATATTTTTAAAAATTTCGTTTATTGGGGTAACTGTGGTTAATAACATAAATTTCAGGTGTACAGTTTTTTAATGCATCTGTGCACTCTGTTGTGTGCTTGTCACCTGAGGTCTGCCCTCCTTCCGTCACCGTGTATTTGCCCTCCTTTCCCTCTTCCCCTCTGGCAACCACTATCCCTAAGGTTTTGGTATATCTTAATATAAGAGGTGCCCCCAAAATAACAATATAAAGAACTTATTCATTTTTAAGGGTATTTCCTGATCTAAACAAAAACAAAGGTACATTTTAATTGCATGGATAGGAACAAGGACCGGCTAACAAAGGAACTTGTGTTTGAATATTACAAATTTAAGTTTAACTAATGACATAAGATTAAATTCTGGCTTCTTGAACAATTATTTGCAAGTTGTAGATTAACCAGCAGTTCAGTCTCCCTGAAGAGCAGGAAGTGCTTGGACATTGTTTTATGGTTCAGAAAGAGCCAGAGAAGCTATTAGGCGGAGCTCGCTGGACCTAGAAGGTGCAGTTGTTGGGAGCCGGGAGGTCTGGGGACTAGTCCCAGTTCAGCTGCTTGTGAACTTGAATAATCTGGGCTTCAATTTTTTTTTGTCTTGTGAAAAAAGATCCTTTCAACTCTAAGCCTCATTTTATAAAGCTTTTCCACTGATACCTAAGTACTTCCCCTTCTGTGCAAGTGGAATTTATTTCAGACTTACCTTAAATACATTTAGCACTGGCACAGGGAACCAGGATTCTGCTCTTTACCCCAGACTTTAAAGTTACCACCAGGTGAGCTAACATTTATATTTGGAGGTTACTTTATTGAGTAGTATTGGAATATACCTTAAGATTTCCTAGGTAGGGCATGACAGAGGGAGTGCAGACAGAAAAAGCAAAAATATTAGAGCCCTGGCTGGGCAGAGCGTTGTCCTGATACACAAAGGTTGTGTGTTTGATCCCTGGCAGGGCTCATCCAAGAATCAGCCAATGTATGCATAAATAAGTGGAACAACAAATCGATATCTATTTCTCTCTCTCAGATCAATCAATAAAAAAAAACTTTTTTAACTATTAGAAATCAATGGTATAGATCTATAACATGGCTGTTCTTTTCCTCATACCAGCATTTTAAAGATATTCTGTTGTACTAATGCTCCTCATTATACTTTTATTCAGCTTTTGAGTAATAAATCAGAGCAGGTATAGCTTAGACCAGTATTTCCCAAACTTTTTTCCTATCATGGCACGTGTGGAAATGATTGTCGCTTCCTGGCGGAGACCTGCAGGCAGCCCCCAGAAGGCAGCCGGCCTGGAAGCTGCGGCGGTCCCTGGTCCTCTCCTGACTACACCTTAGCCTGTTTCTTCATAGGAGCAGTGGAATTAATAACACATATCTAATAAGAGTTCTGTGATGAGCCACGAGAGAAATGTATGTGGTGCCTAGGATATAGCAGACACTGTAATTGTTAGTAGCACTTCAGGAGTATAAAATAAGACCATTACATTAGAGCATTTTCAAGACTACAAAGAGCTGTGTGTTGATGGCATTTATATTAATGAAGATGACCAAGGCATCTTATGGGAAAAGGCACATTTTCACCAGAAGGGTGAACATGGAGTCCGTGTTTCCAGAACATGAGCGATGGAAAACCGAGGGGTATTCACCATACGGTGGTTAAAAGCCAGAGGATATCAGGATCCCTAGAGAAATTTAAGAAGACATTTGCAACATCTAGTTGCTTAAGTTGAATAAACCTCTTCTTTTGATGACTTGAAATTTTAAACAATAAGTTATAGGTATGAATTACTATGTTTTAATTGTCAGTGAGTGGAGTGGGCTGTGTTGGCTTTAATGATAAGTGAATTTACTGACATTAACTTCCAGGAGCTGTTATGAGGAGACCTGAGCTGCCGTTAACTGATTTGGAAAACCAGATCTGTGCTGAGTTTACTGTTCCCAGTGCTGGCTAAGACTCCTGTGATACCAAGCAAAGACTTTTAATTCTTCAAATTTTTCTTAGGACGTTTAAACAACAAAACCTAAAAGTTCCTTCTCCAGAAAAATGGCCAGTGCTTTTATTCTTAGACACTATAGTGAGTACCCTGGGTTAACCTACTAGTCAACATTTCCCCGGTGATAAGAATCACCAGAGATGCCTTTACATCTACAGACCACTCCTCTGGACACGGTGAGTCAGTGAGCTGTGAGTTAGGGCCCAGGGAGCAGTTTGTCTCGCCCTTTCCTGCCC
This sequence comes from Tonatia bakeri, assembly GCA_004024845.1. Lineage (NCBI taxonomy): Eukaryota > Metazoa > Chordata > Mammalia > Chiroptera > Phyllostomidae > Tonatia > Tonatia bakeri. The sequence continues at coordinate 17,812 of PVIA01001881.1, forward strand.
AGCAAGCACTCTGGGGGCCTGGGCTGAAAATTCTTTTGATTATGAATATATCACACAGAACGTAAGGTTACTTAAAAATATAGAGAAAAATGGCAAATTTTAAATGTGGCTATTTTTCCCTTTTTATTTTATTTTTTTTGAAAGATTTTATAAAAAAAAAGATTTTATTTAGTTTTAGAGAGAGGGAAAGGAACATTAGTGTGTGGTTGCCTCTCATGTACCCCCTACTGGGGACCTGGCTGGCAACCCAGGCATGTGCCCCAACAGGGACTCAAACCGGCCACCCTTTGGTTCTCAGGCCAGCACTCAAGCCACTGAGCCACACCAGCCAGGGCTATTTATTTATTTCCAGAGAGCAGGGAAGGGAGGGACAAGGAGAGGGAGAGAGACATTGACGTGGGGAACATCCATTCCACATGTGCCCCAACTTGGGGACCCAACCCGCAACCCAGGCATGCGCCATGATGGGGAATCGAACCAGCGACCCTACACTTTGCAGAAAGAAGCTCAACCAACTGAGCCACACCGTTCAGGGCTTGCTTTGTTTGTTTATCAAAGTAATTCATGTATGTTTTAAAGTCAGGTAGTATTAAACAACTTACAGTGGGAAAAAACCCAGAAACCATTCCCTGTCCTTGCCGCATAGTCTCATCTCCTAGAGGCAAGCAGTCAGTTGTTCCCCTCTTTCTGCAGGTGTTACCTTCCGATTTCTGACTCCTTTGCTGTGTTAGTGGTGTTCTTTGTTCTGTGCCCCCCGGTGTTTGACCCCTTGATTTCCTGCTGTGGTGGACAGGTTGGGACTTAGTTCTGCCCACCATTACTCTCCCTTTCCACGTCCTCCACCCCTGCCACGCTCCGTTGTACTTTTTGGTTAAACAGGCCGTTTGATGTGTTTATACCTCTGCCAGACATTCTTCCTTGTGTTTAGGTTGACCTTTGCCTGATTCCCCCCCGCCCCCCGCCACATATCTACTGCAGATTTTTTCCCAAATGCTTCAAAATATTTGTCACACTCTTATCAGTAACATTTTCTGTGACCTCAGTTGTTTCACTTCCACTTTTCTCTGGGAGCCCAGCATCTTCCTCCTCCTCCCTTCACTCTTTTCTGTCAAGAACTATGCCCCAAATGCAGTGCAGCGGCTTGCCTCTGCTCCCCTCCCAGGCCAGCACCGTATCGTCCCGTTTCTTGGCAAATGTCCTTACGTACTAAGAAGTACTTGAATGACTTTATTTTGCCCATGGACTTGCTCGACAGTTTGAAATGTTACAGAATTCTGGGGTGAAAATAACTTTCCCTCAGAATTTTGAAGGCATTGTTTGTTTCTATTTCTGTGATTGTGCTAGATGCACAATGATTCAAATCCTTTTTATGTGACCTTGCTTTGTTGGTTTTTTCCTTTTCTTTTCTCCTTCACTGGAAGCTTTGAGGATATTCTCTGCCTCTCGTGTTGTGGAATCTTGTGATGATGGACTCAGCAGAACCTGTCATTCTAGATATTCGTGTCCCTCAGTTTTGGGAAATTTTCTTCTATTATTTCTCTGGTTTTTCTACCCATATTTTCTTTTTCTTTGATCTCTTTTCATAATATCTATTCTTGTTATGTGGGTGTGATAGCTTCCAGGAAAGCCCATCACAATTACAGTTCTTCAGTTTTCTGCTGAAATAATGGCAGAGCCTGTGTGTGGTGGGAGGTCAGTGCTTCCCCACAGTGGCATAGACCCCACTAAGTCACGTCCGTGGGGGCTGGGCAGGGTCTGGCCCTCTGCCCACTCCCTCCCAGTTCCTTCTCACTCCATTTTCCTCGTTCCCCTCAGTCACTAGAATTGTACCACTGCTTTCTCTTTTCTGCTGTAGAAACGTGCTATATATTTTTAAAAGTTAATATTACTGAGACACTAAGATAAGTGAAGAAAGAAAAGTGTCTTTAAGAAAATAGGGAAGAGGGACTAAGTGTGGGAACACCCATGGTGTAAAAGCAGGGCACGCTCTCAGCAGTGCGGTTGTTTGCAGTTGGCGAACGTGAGACCAGGGTGCTTGGCTGCTTTCAGACTGCTTCTCCACTGGACTGGGACATCCCGGTGGTCCTTTCCCGGCGGGGTCACAGGGCCGCTGTCATGTGCTCTTTCTCCTTCGCTGTACCCTTCGAGTTTCTTGCACTGCCTACCTAGGACCTGTTTCTTTTTCCAGAGGGGAGGCTAGGTCCTCGTCCCCAGGGCCCAGGCTGCCCACCCCACCCCCAACCCACTGTAGCTGCTCTTGTGATTTCTCCCTTGGTCTTGCACTGACCTCCTTCGTTCTTTGAGAAAGTAAGTTATTAGGTCTTTTTAACCCATTTTTCTCTAGCCTATTTTTTTTCAATTATTTTTACTGGCCACTTTTAAGACTGATGCTACCTGCAGCCAAGCAGTGCTTTTAAAGCAGTTTCTTCTAAGTCAGTCTCACCTTTCTAGTGGTTCTGGTAACCTCTATGACTGGTAATACCTTTTTTTGTTTGTTTGTTTGTTTGTTTAGCTTTCAGGTTTTTGTTTCCAGTCTAAACAATACTTTCATCTCTCAGTTCATTTGCAGATCAAAGAGAATGTTTTTCAGTTAGTTTTTATTTATTTTTTTTTTTAAAGATTATATTTATTTATTTTTAGAGAGAGGAAGGGAGGGAGAAAGAGAGAGAGAGAAACATCAATGTGTGGTTGCCTCTCATGTGGCCCCCACTGGGGATGTGGCCCGCAACCCGGGCATGCACCCTGACTGGGAATTGAACCTGCGATGCTTGGGTTTGCAGCCTGTGCTCAATCCACTGAGCTATGCCAGCCAGGGCTAGTTTTTATTTTAAAAAGTATCCTGAGAAAAATATCAAGCTTGTTAAAGGGCTCAGGCTTCCCGACTCTCCTAAACTGCCTTTGGCCCCCCATCCCTTGCTCTTCAAGGGCCTGTTGGAATTGAGGCAAGGAGTGCGCTCCCAAGTACACTGCTGAAGGACCTGACAGGTTGTCAAAGTCAGTAAATACTTGTGTTGGCACCTGAAACAGAAAGAGGGAAGTAACCACCTGTGATTCTCTCACCCAGAGATTGTTCTGCCCCTCAGACACCTACAGCACATGAGGAGGAACAGGTTGTTGGGCTGGTTTGTGACTTTTAAGTGTGAAGTCTCGTACTGTCTTAAAGGACCTTTGTATGCGAGGAGCTGTGAAACTGAGACTTTTGAGTAGGAATCTCCTGTATCTGAAACACAAGAGCCATCTGAGCTGAAGATGCAGATGTGGGAGTCATTCGCATTTAGTTTGTATTCCAATTGCTTAGTAGATGAGGTGGGGAGGGGAGGGAATTGGAGTGAATAGGCTGGAGAGCGGCAAGTAGACTCTGGACTCAGCGTTTAAGGGATGGGCAGAGGAAGAAGGGCTTCTGCTAGAGGGACTGGAGGGAAACCAGGGAAACACAGTGTCCAGAGGAGACGAGAAATGGAACGTCAGATGCTTGTAGCAGCTACAGGGAACTGAGTGCTAACGATTCCACTGAAGTTCACTGCAGAGTATGTGTCTCCCATAAAGCTCTCCTTGGTCTTCCTCAGGCACACTCGCTGATCTCCTCTGTACCCCAGACATGCATATTAAACTTAGCACTTATGTAATAAATATTTGGTGACAGTTCTGTTTCCCCTAAAAAGAAAAGACTTTTTAAGGGAATAGCCCTCAGAGAGATGGTTTTATGGTCTTTGTTGTCCTTGATGAGACAGTATTGCATTGTGTCTCACAACATGAACTTGAGTCGGCATCCTGCGTCTGCTGTGGAAGAGCTGTGTGTCCTTCAGCAGGGTGCGCAACATCTCTGAGCTTTGATTCCAGTGTCGATGATATCGGTGATGTGTGATGATAATAATAGTGTCTACTGCAGAGGAGAAAGAATGTTTGTAAAGTATCGGAAACAGCCTGACATTTAACAGATATTCGAACATGAAAACTCCACAACTTGTGACTAACACAGTTCCAGTCATTCTACTCTGCAAGCGTACATAGAATACAATCAGGGCTAGGCCACAGGAAGACTGCAGAAGTGGGCTGAGCTCGGTGAAATGCACGTAGCTCTGTTTTATAAACAACTCTGGACTTTCTGCAAAGTACTTGGTGATCTTGGTTTCTTTTTGTGTAGTTGGGAAGGAGGAAATGAAAAGATTAAGAAGGCTGCTCCAAAGCAGGTGGGAATTTTTGTGCGTAGAGATAAGCAGCTTAAATAGGTGAGTGGTGGGTGTAAGTCACAGCATGCGTTTGTTTGACTTAAACAATACTACATTTTTATACATTTATCCTGTTTCTTTTGTCTTCCCTTAAAATTTTTCCATTACAGTTAACCTACAATTTTATGTTAGTTTCAGGTGAACAATGTAATGATTAGACCTTCATATCGCTTACAAAGTGGTCACCCTGATGAACCTGGCACCCACATGACACCGTACATGGTTGTCACGGCATGTCACCTGTATTCTCTGTGCTGCACTTTGCATCCCGTGATTATTTGGTAGCTGGCCGTTTGTGCATCTTATCCCTCACCTTTCTCACCCATCCCGTAGCCATCGGTTTGTTCTGTGTCTGTCAGTTTGTTTCTGTTTTGTGTGCTGTTTAGACTCCACGTGTTTCTGTGTTTTCACTTTTCTTCTTGTAATTGATTTCTACTTCATGCCATTGTGGTCGGAGAAGATGCTTCATATGATTACAGTCGTCTCACATTTATTGAGACTTGGTCTGTGGCCCACCCTGTGGCCTCTTCTGGAAAATGCTCCATGAGCACTTGAAAAGAATGTATTCTGCTGCTTTAGGATGAAATGCTCTGAAAATGTCAACAAGTCCATCTGGTCTAATGTGTCACTTATAGCTGCCATTTCCTTGTTGGTCTTCTGTCTGGATGGCCTGTCTATTGATTATTTTTTGTTCAACCGGCCGAAGGCTCCTGGGTGTTTCTTACATAGGGTATGTGTGCCCTCCTGTTATAGTTGGTTCTTAGTTGCTGTTGTCAACTCAGAGGGTGGGGTTGGCCCTCAGGCTGACTGGCCATCCGGGTTGGCCATGCCCAGGGTGGACGAGCTGTTGAGTGGGGGCTGACGCCAGGGAGCGGGAGTCACTTTAGTGGGGCTCTGGGGCCACTGAAGTCTGCCCTTTGGGTGTGTCATCTGTGGCGCTGGTTGGGTAGTACTCTGGTGTCGTCTGAAGCTGGCCACCAGGAGTGTTAGGTCTGGGGCCTCTTGGCAGAGGCTCTGATGCGGGCCAAGGTCAACCACCACTCGTGTCTGGCTTCAGGCTGCCTAGTAAAATCTAGAAAGTGATCCGCAGTTGGTCGCTGCATGCTCTGAGTTTGCAGATGTTTGGGAGAGGACATGCTGTGAAATGAGGCCAGCTGCCACTAGCTGCAGGCTTGTGGCTATTTGGTGGGCACCATGACATGACCTGAGGCTGGCTGGCCGCCACTTGAACCAGGGTTGTGACTGCTTATTGAAGCCTCATTCCAAGCCTAGACTGGCCACCACTTATGCCAGGATTGTGACCATCGGGTGGAGTAGAGACCTGTTGCCATTTCTGCCACTGGGCTAAGGTTCGCCATGGGAGTGTTCTATTCAAGAACAGGGTGTTGTCCTTGGGTGGTGTTATTTACTTGCAGCAAGTAAAGGAGGTGGGACCCAAAATTACCTAAAGCTCTGTCTCCTTGAAGGGAGGCCTAGCCATTGCTCGTACACAGTATTTGGGTAATTTTTTCTTTGCTGTTGGTTATACCCAACTTATAGTTGTGTACCATTTAGCAAGAGTAGCATTTAGTAACAAATGCTGGGACCTTGAGAGCCTTGTCTTAACAGTAGAGCAGGGCTTAGGTGCCCTGTACCTAGCAAGAGGTAGAGGGCATGCTGAGACCAGCTGCTGTTTGTTTGCTGTTTGTGGGCCTCTGAGAGATTTTTGGAAAGTCCGCAGAACGAACCAAGGCAGGATGCTCGTGTGGAGAAGCCACTGGAGGAGGTTTGGGCTGGGTGCACAGATTGCTCGGGGTGGGTTCTCACAATCACTAGGGCAGGGCACACGGGTGTTAGGTTGATGGAGACTCAGATGTGGTGCCTGCCATGTGGGAGGGAGGGGCACACAACAAAGGAACAGTGGTGTCTGTCAGCGTTCCCATCCTGGAGAGAGCTGCCCTGGACCCGTGTCCCTCTGGCCTTGACCCTGAAACTTGTCAGTTCCTCCCTGTATGTTCCAGCACTTTTTGAACTGCGGCCCCTGCCCTGGAACTCAGAAGGAGTGTCTGTGCATGAGCCTCTCAAGAGCAATGTCTACGTCTCTAGCAGCCCTCTCTCTCGAATGCAATCCTCGCTGGTTTCCACAGCCAGGGATTATGGGGACGCCTTCCCAGCACCGGTGTCCTGGTCTGGGAAGCCCAGTGTGTGGGCCTAGGACCCCTCACACCTCAGGTGGGGTCTCCCTAGCCAGATACCCCTCCTGATTCTTAACCACACACCTGGGTGTGGGACCTGCCTGTTTCACATCCCTGCCTCTCCCGCTGGTTGTAATGTGGCTCCCTGTATATATTCTTAGTTGTAGGGATCCTGTTGGGCTAGTCCTCTGGCGGTTCTCAGTGATGGCTGTTCTGTAATTTAGTTGTGGTCGTGGGAAGAGGCAAGCACAGCGTTTACCTCCTCCACACTGACCGTAAGTCCTTGTCCTGTTTTCACAGCTCATGAAATTGGAAGTATCCTTCGGTCTGCTAGTCTTCAGGTCGTTGTAGGTACACATGCATGCAGTCAGCAAATATTTGAACATTCGCTCACTGGGTAAACTGTGCTTGCAGCTGTGGACGTGGTGATACACATAAGACAGACACTGTACTTGTCCTAAAGGAGCTTGTGTTCCCGTGGGAGACACCGGTAATCGCAAGCGTTAAGAGACGCAGATAAGGGTTGCGGTATAAATGCAGCCGATGGGGTGAAAGGGGTGGATGAACACTCTGCATAAAGCTGAGACTTCAAGGATGAGGTGGGGGCGGAAGCACTTGAGGAATATGTCACTCTTAAGCCAAGTTCCGTATGTGAGCCAGGGACGTTGGCCATGTGTCCTATGTGGCTCTGATGCCTGGGGAGTGTGAGAGAGGGCTGCAGGGGACGCTGTCAAGTGGGCCGCCAATGCCGGATCATGTCTGGTCCCTTACCCATGATGGGGAGTTTTACTGAACACCGTGAGAGACCACTGAATGATTTTAACCGTGATTTAATACAGTTGTGTTTTTAAATCCCTTTTGCTACTACAAAACTTCTAGTCGTAAAATACTTCAGATTTAGTATATAAAATCTGAGAGGCTGATTTCTTAGTCCTAAATACTGAGGCCCTTGAGTCATTTGCCAGAGTTCTTGCCTTAAGAATCCACCTCTAAAAATCAATTTACACCTTAGCCCTGGCCTGGTGTCTCGATCGGGGCATTGTCTTATGCACCAAAAGGTTGTGGATTTGATTCCTGGTCAGGGCACATCCCTTTGTTGAGGGTTCGATCCCTAGTCCTCGTGTGTACAGGAGGCAGCCCATTAACGTTTCTTTCTCTCTCCCTCTGTCCCCCCCATCCCTCCCTCCCTCCCTCCCTCCCTCCCTCCCTCCCTTCCTCCCTTCCTCCCTTCCTTCCTTCCTCTCTCTAAAATCAACAAACGTATCCTTGGGTGGGAAAAAATCAGTTTATATCTTAGATATAAGAAACTTAATAAAAATAAGATAATTTCTATATAAAAATACTTGGCTGGTGTCAGAGTTATCATAAGCTAAAGCTGAAACCCTTTTGCCTGCTGGAGTCAGATTACCTTTACTCACTGGTTGGCATATCTGGAAAATAATAGTCTAAGTATTGATTTACTGTGCACACAATTTTCACAGGAATTTGTCTTTTCCCATTTTTTCCAAATGGCCTTTTATGGTTCTTACTACATTAAAAGCAATAGTGGGGTGTTTTCTTTTAATAGGAAATGCTTTCTCTGTTGCACAGTAAATTTCTTTCTTCTAATTGTAATCATGAGCAACATCTTGCATTTGAATTAGTTCAGTCAATAAATATTTGAATACCTACTGTGTGCCAAGCACTGTTCTAGGGCCTTGGGATACATTGTGAACTAAACAAAGAGCCCCACCTTACAGGAGTTTGCATTATGGTGGGAAGAGGTAGGTGACAAATAATAAACATAGTTAGTATCCTTACTGTGCTACTGATGTAGTATGTTAGAGGTGGTATGTGATATGAAATTAAACGTAGAACAACTAATGCAGTGTCGAGGAGGTTACAGTTTTAAATAGGGTGGTCAGGGTTGCGTCACTGGAAAGGTATGATTTGAGCAAAGGCAGGGAGCCTTCGGCAGAGACCTGGGGTCAGACTGTGCCAGGTAGAAGGAACAGCCAGTACAAGGAAAGGCCACAAGGGCAGAGGGGACCAGGCCTGTTTGAGGAGTAGCGAGGAGGCCAGGGTGTCCAGTGGAGGGGGTGGGGTTGCTCAGCCCTCCAGGAATGGATTTCTCCTCAGTCAGTTGTAAGAAGTTCATCAGCCAAAACAAATGAACAATTAGGTGAAGAATTTACATCCCATGAATGTTCTGCAGGTGGTACTTTATAAACACTCGGACTCCTGTCTTAACTTGAGTTAAGTAATTTTAGGTAACACAGAAATTTCTTAAATCCATGCCATAAGGCAGCTAAACAGAAATCAAAAACCTTTTCCCCCCCTGTAAATAAAAAAAACTGATACTGGATCACATGCTTAAAAGACCTAGCATTTAGTAAAAACTGAAAGTTTTGCCATTCTGATTTATAAATCTCCCAGTTAAAAGCTGAAAGGATTGGTTCTGCAGTGTAGGATGGCCATGGTGTCAGATGCACTTGTGTCTTAAGGGGAGCAGTGACAGGGTGAAGACTGTGCTTAGTCAGGGGGAGCGGCTCTTCAGGAGCAGGTTTTCATGCCTCCCTTATTTCTTGCATGCTCAGTGGCTCTAACTCCTTTTAATGTTTTTATTTGGTGGTCTGCATTTTCTGTTCTGAGACTCAGTGAAAATTTGCATGTGCTTCTTAACTTTCCAGGCTAAATCAGCCATGCTGCTTTCCTAAGGTTCTAATCAGTGACTGATGGAGACCATTCCCAAAGTCACGTGCCCGTCAAGTGTACGATGGTGGTGCATATCTTCAGTGCTGTCTTTGACTCAGATGTACTCACTCTGTAAAGAAGCAGGCTCCGTTTGTCCACTGAGGCCCCTGGAGCTGTTCCAGCCATCGTGCCCACGACTGATCTTCTTCCCATGGTGTTTCTGAATTTTATTTTTCTTAGAGCACACTTCTGTCGTTTCTTCAGCTCTTTTTCTCAATTTCTTTCTGAATTTGCCATGGTTATTTCATACTGGAGTCCTGTCTGTGAATTGCTGTTCATTGCTTCTCACATGTTTTCCTGTGAAGTTGAAGCTGAGGTCAGATCACTCAAGAAAATGCTGGAAGGCTTTGGGTCTTTGACTTTGTTCTCACAGTAAAGAGAGAAGGTGGTATAGTTTTCACGTAACCGCACGTTAGAAGGGCCCTTGAAAACTTTGCCAGGTCTTTTCTCTTCTTTCTCTAGATTGCACTGCGTGTGAACCTCCTTGAAGTTGCATAGTCTACCCCTTTTTCTTTAAAAGCGGGTCCAGTTCCGTTGCTCTTCTCAGTGGGAACGTCAAGAGCCTAGCATTCAGTGGGCATTTAGCAGCTGTTGAGTGACAAAAGTAAAAGGAATTTGAATGCACTAAATAAAAGCAAGCTTATTTTTAAATCCCTCTTTATTGGGTATTCTGATAACTGAGTTTGAAAACATAATTAAGAACCTAAGATGGGTGTCTGTTCATTTATTTTGTATGTTATGTCCAAAATACTGTGTACTTGAACATGAACTAGAAAGTAATGAGTAAGTTGGACTTGAGTGATTTTATCTTGATGTTGAGGAACATTTTATTAATTTTCTTTTTAGTTAACTCTAAGAATAATTGTGAGACAGATTTACTTTGTACCTTACATTCTGTCCTCAGCTTTGCTATTGTGGGGTGGTGTGGGTTACACGGCCACAATGCGGAGACCTGGGAGGTGTTGCCCCTGGTACCTTGGAGGTCCCGACACCTAGCACCGTTATTCTGCTGTACGTGGGGGTTTTAATCCTCTCATTTGCCACGCTTCTCGTTGTCGAAATACACCTTTTTTCCTAATCGTCAAACTCAGTACTGTTTAAGTCAGAAATCTCCAAGAAGGTGAGAAGGGGTGGAAATTAGTTGGGGTATGCTTACTGGATGCTTGTATTGCTGTCAGGACGGCACTCGTACACAGCACGCTGTGCGTGTTCTGTTAGCATGAAGAACAGGCAGTTGAGGGTATTGCTGTACGTAACTCATGCTGTGTTAATAGGAGTTCAGTGTTTAAGGACTCATTAGAACATAAAGTCTTGGCCTCGAAGATTTATTTAATCTCATTTTTAATGAATAGCCTATGTCATTTGTGATGAAACTGTGTGATCATACTACTAGATGCATGGGAAATTCACCTTTTTTCCCTGGTATTTTTGTTCGCACCCTGTGTCATTGTTTGCAGGACATGCCTTCTCAGCAGCTCCGCGGGAGGGAAAGTGGCGACAAGGAAGTTCTTGTTCTTTGCTCTGTGAAATCATCAACTTCTATCACCAACTTCTAATTCAAGTCAGATTTTGAGTCTTCCACTATTCCTCCCTGAAGCAGCTTTGTTTTCTTACACATGATGTGTTTACTTTGGTTTTATAATTAAAAATAACTAGTATAAGAAATGGAAAATTTATCTTACACACTGCTGGGAAAGGCTGCAATCTACAGTATAGAACTGAATTTATCAACTACCTGAGTAAAATAGTTTATATGTTACCTGTCAGCGCGCTTGTTGGGTGCTCTTTTGCAGGACCTTACAATGGGTTTCTCTTTCCTCCCTACACCCGTAGTTGCTAAAAACCAGATGTGTTGGAATTAGTCCAAAAGCCACAGTTAGAGGGACTTGATTTCTTCAAAGTCAGAGGATGGCTGTCTTTTTCGCTTAGAAAATGAAGCTAACCCCTTTCTATGTTTAGGTTAGAGAAATATGCCAGTCTTCATTCTTGTCACTGTTTTTTTGTGTGTGTGTGTTTTTTTTTAAATGGACATGTCGGGGGCCTTTTAAAGCAAGAAATGCACCACCTCCTTAAGCTAGTCATTGTTGCCTTTTACTTCCAGGTAAAAATGACATCATTAGAACTTTTTTCTGTCGATTTCTTTCATGTACCCCTAGACCGACGTGAATTATTCTGAGCTCCTTGTGGCCAGTCAGTCATTTGTTTGAGCTGAAGACTGCACATTGGCAGCAGAGGGAGGGGTATGAGAGGGAGAGATCTGCGGGGGGAGCTCAGGCTTGCTCTGCCTCTGAGATGGAAGAGCCATCACCGTCGGGCTTCACCGTCCTGGCTGGCACTGAGGTAGCACAAAAGCAAGAGCTGCTGGCCTTCTTCGATATGCCCAGTCCACAAGTCCTCCAGTTTGTGCAAACAGCGTTTCACTCATTTGCCAGTCCCTTTTCTCTTGTCCTTTTTTTTGTGTTTCTTAATGGGTTTTTCCTAGAACACTTGCCTTGGTTTCCCCCTTTCCACCCACCAGATACAAACATTCTAGTTCCTGCCAAGCTGGCAGGTTTCAATGTAAGTGTCCTGTTTTCCTTAAAGACTTAGGTCTTTAAAAACTTGTTACTGAGATTGCCGTTACTTTCTCAGCATGTGCCAAGTATCTGACTGTTAATTTTGCTGAACTCTGTTGGCCTTGAAGGATTTCTCGGTGCTTAGCAGTAATTGGAGTAATGAAGAAATTGCCATAGATAATGGTGCTTGTTTTCTTGTGGCAGAAAAGCTTTTTGTACCTCTGCTATATATTACATGTCCCACTAAAATGAAAACTCAAATAGTGATCACATAAAGAAGTTAATTTGTGAAGTAGTTGATGCAGGTTAGGAATTCACAATTAGCTTGGAAGCTCTTTAGAAGTAATTGCATATTGTTTAGGGTAAAATGCTAAAACAAAAAAAAATTTTTTTCCTGAAGCAGTACTCTGTAAGGAATACGATGTGGTTTATGCTTAGATGCCACTGGGCTGTACATGTGAGATTGTATCATATGAAACATCCTTTATTTAGACTGAAGGCATGATGAAATCCTGTTAGAAAACAGAATGACTACATGGTCAGTTATAATGTGGGCATATTGAATTATTTCTCATTCAGTTCCTAAATAAGAGGACTTCAAACATTTTAATAACAACTTGTCAGGAGCTGTTAGCCTTATCAAATGTTTTTAAATTGTGCAGGTGGAGTGGACTTTCAGAACAGTTGGCTCCATAAAGAAAAAAATCAGAAAGCCTGGTATTCAGGTGTAGAAACCAGTAATTGACCATCTGTCAGAAATAGAATCCAGCAGAAAGGACTTTGCGTGTTTTCCAGGAGAAAATGGAAGGGCTGATCTAGGGTTTGAGTAGATGAGCGGTGGTGGGAGGTAGAAGCGAATTGCGCCTGTCACCAGAAGAAGTAGTTGTTCCAGCTCCGGAGCACAGGTGACTGCTGTGAGAATGTCAGCAGTGTGCCTGGTCACGGAGCAGGCGTCAAGCATTACACAAAGTTATTTCAAATAAGTCTGCTTTCTAGCGTGTAAGAGCTTCCTTTTCTGGTCGTTTTGGGCTGCAAATTAAAAAGAAAAAGCTGAGTTGCTAATACTTGAAGAATGCTTTCAGGCGATGATAGTGTGGTTGAGAGCGTGGACTTGGCCTGACTGGCGTGGCTCCATTGCTTGGTCGTTGTCGGGCAAGGCAATTCCCAGTCAGGACACATGCCTGGGTTGCAGGGTGGCATGTGCAAGGAAGCCGATTGATGTTTCTCTCTCGCATCAGTGTTTCTCTCCTCCTCTTTTTCTCTCTATAGATAGATAGATAGATAGATAGATAGATGATTGATGATTGATAGATAGATAGATAGATAGAAAGAAAGAAAGAAAGAAAGAAAGAAAGAAAGAAAGAAAGAAAGAAAGAAAGAAAGAAAGAAAGAAAGAAAGAAAGAATTGGACTTTAAAAAAACGAGCATGGGCTTAGGAGGCAGACCACCTTGGTTTGAATTGACACCCAGCCTTTCCGTGCCCCATCTCTAAAGTAGGGTAGCCCAGGCCAGGTGGCTCAGTTGGCAGGAGCATCATCCCATACACCGGAAGGTTGTGGGTTTGATTCTCGGTCAGGGCACATGCCTGGGTTAAGGGTACAGTCCCTGGTCAGTGGGTATACAGGAAGCAGCCTGTTGATGTTTCTCTCTCAAATCAGTGTTTCTGTCAGTCTCTCTCTCCCTTCCTCTGTTTCTCTAAAATCAGTAAACATTCTCTGGTGAGGATAAAAAAATAGGTTAATAATAGTACTTCATAAGGTTATGGAGATTACCTGAATTAATATTTGTAAACAGTGCATGGTATGTTGTGAGTACTATATAACAGTTTGTAAATAAAACTGGCGTAGGAGCTAAATTGACCATTTAGTCCTGAAGATGTCTGTCTTCAAAACATTAAATTCCTTCCCTCTGTACTTTGTTTTCATTTTTCTCAGTACATGGTATTTCGGACATGGATTCAATTTGCTCAGACAATTGGTTTACAGAACGACACTCAAGGAGAAAGCATCAGCACATTTTTCATTGCGTACTTGTAAAAAATCTCCCCAAACTGATGTGTTGTCCTGTTCGTGGTAGAAGTAACCACTCTGCTATCACCATTTCTCCAGTCTAGAGCAAAGACTTGAGAGTAGGAAGTAACCTCACATAAATTAAAGCTTCACGGAAATATTTTAATGAGGATGAGCTCCTGACCTTTGGCATTAGCAAACTGGGAAGCAGCAGGGCTGCAACAAATGGTGCCTCCCGCTTGGAGGGAGGGGAGGGGACCTGAGAGCAGAGCCTGGCTGTGCACCCTGCGCGCAGCAGAAGAGTCGGATGGTAGAGAACTGATTTCTCTTAGGTCTGTCCTGCCTGTCTCATCATAAGAATCCCTTGAAGATTCTGGAGATTGTGGTTCAGTAATTTGGGATTAGAGCCCGAGAAAACACAGTCTTTAAAATTAAAAGACCATTATTAAGAACATGCACTTTCAACAAGCATCTCAGGTGATTAATAAGTCAAGGCAAGACTTGCTGTGCTAAGTAACCTGAACCTCACCTTTTTCACCAACAGAATCAGAGATTTGGGTAGAAGGACGGTCTGCTTCCTAACGCACGTCTGTGACTTTGTGATTCCTTTTTTCTCGTGATTCACGATCTCGGAGAAGAATGTCATTATGTGATGGGAATATGGGACGAGGAACTGAGCCTTCTGTTTAGCAGAAAAAACGAATCAGTAAACTTTTAAAAATGTCTTAATAAAGAAAAAAGTACTCTAATGAAACAGTACCCTTAAAATAATTACTGGTAATTTTGTACTTTCTGAATATTGGCAGTTAAGGATAATAAAATCCCCAAAACTCTGGTAGGACATACTGCCTTCCTTATCGTGTTTGTGTGTACATGCCTACTACCACTTCAGAATTAATGGTCCTTAGATGTAGAAGGTTTACTAAGTTTTGAGCAATTAAAACTTCTCTGTATAGTTCTCATTGTAATCCATGCTAACTCTTGTGCTTTGGCTAGTTCTCTCATCACCTGGACATAATTGGCCATTTGTCATATATTTTTGCTTGATAATACCTTCCCAGTTAGCACAGTGTGTTTAATTTTTTTTAAAATCCTCCCCTGAGGACATTTTTCACTGCTTTGGTCGGGGGCGGGGTGGGGGGGCAGAGAGAAACGTGGATGTGAGAAACAGCAGTCAGCTACCCTTTCGCACGTGCAGCCAGGGGTTGAACTCAACCCCTGGGCATGTGCCCTGACCAGAAATCTATCTGGCTGCCTTTCACTCCAAGGGACGGCATTCCAGCCAACTGAGACACACTGGCCGGGGCAGTTTATCACAGTGTGTTCAGCTAGAGGAACATGTCTCACTACCTGTGAGGACGCAGTTGTCCAGCGACAAGGAATGTCTAACAGTCAGCAAATGAGAACTGACTGATGTGTTCTTGACCCAGTGATTTTTTTTTTTAGCTGCTAGGAAATGGGATAATTGGGAGCTATTGGCATACTTATCTGTGGTTTTGTTCCGAGTCTTCCCCAGACCTGTTTCATGAGAAAATAAAAGGTATTTCTTACACTCCACAAAAATGATGACCAGTAATTGACATGAGCTGACACTGGTCTTCAGGTTTTTCAGAGGTGCGGGGAGCTTTCGGGAACAGAAGCAGAATGGCAGTATGGAGTACCAAATGCTGCTTTCTTTCAGGTGAATTTAATTCTGTTAAGTTTGGGTCGCTCATGAATCAATGAATTTCTGTTAAGCAAGGTTTACCTTTAGAGCATCTTTAGGGTATACGGCTTATTAAAACTGTTTAATGTGTATGCTATTTTGAATGGTACATCTAATTGTGGTCCATGGTGTTTAATATATTTTAGAAACTTGATGGCTTCTACAGGGAGCCAGGCCTCTGATACAGACAACATTTTCGGATTCTTCAGTGATGGCGCACCCCCCCACCAAAAAGCCCAGGTAAACGGGGAGGGGAACCCGAGGAGTGAAGTGTGCCCCCAGTAGTAGTGGTGCACGGAAAGGACAAACTTGCCCTACATTGTGGTAGTTCACTGCTTAGTGGTGGCCTTTGTGTAAAATGAAAGTTCTGTTTTGGATCTAATTTGTATTTTTTAATCAAGATCGTAAATGTGCATAATTGTAGAAGTCAGTACTTCAAGGCTCGTAGTGCCTCTCATTCCCCCTCAGGGACTGTCACTTTCAACTTTTTGTATGTTTCTCTGATAGTTACACCCTTGTTTTTAAATACAGTGCGCTGCTGCATCCCAGTGTTCTGGTTTTATTAATGTCTGTCTCCGGCTACGGAAGATGGGAATTAGGCTCGCTTTCAGAGACCTCCTCCCACATCGTCACACACACGCACCATACACACTCCCCTCTACCCCCGGTATGGTTCGTATCACGTTTTCTAGTTAAATCAGTCTTTAATATTTACATTATATGGCTGTATAAAGAGATGGACCTAATAATGTGTTAGGAGTACAATTCTTGGCTATTTATGTCTCCAAGTTATTGAAGATTGTCTCTCTCTCTTTTTTTAATTCATTTTTTGGTTCACTTTGTTTTCTGTGTTCCTGTCCATTTATCTTCAAACTCTGTGACAAAAGAGTCAATCTCCTAGACTCACTGACGCCTCAGCAGTGTACTAGTCACACCCGCTGGTGGATTCTCCCTCTGCCCTGGGCTCTGTTCTGCCCAGTTGCTGACTCTGCCGTCCTCCTTCCCCACCACCCTGAGAATTCCTCATTCATCGCTTCCGTGTCGGGTCCTGCTTCCTGGCTCTCCTGTCTGTGTGTGCACTGCGTTTAGCTTCCTCAGTAAGGATGCATGGGAGACAAGTATTTGGAGACGTTTGAAAATGTCTTTACTGTACACTTACATTAACTGATGATTTGGCAGAGTATGGAATGTTAGGCAGGAAATCATTTTCCTTAGAGTTATGAAGTTATTGCTCATTCTCTGCCCACACCTAAATGTTTCTGCGAAAATAACCGCTCTATACTGATTCCTAGTCACTTGTATTATGTGGCCTCTTACTTTTTTTATTAGAAGCTTGTAAGAATGATTATTCTATTCCCAGTAACTTCAAACTTTCCCAATTCATCATTGTGAAATTTTCAGGTTGTGGGGAATAAAATTATCTAGATACCTGGGGTTTGCCCGTCCTTTTTTATAGCATTCTGTTCATATTTCATAGATGCTAGTTTTTTTTTAAATCTCTGTGAAGATGTCATTGTTTTCTTTTTAGTTTTTCTTCTCTTTTCCTTTATTGTCTCTTGTTTCCTCCAAGTTCCAGTTTTATCTGCTAGTTTTATTTTGGTGAAATGCTCGTGTTGGGGGCTTTGCCCAAATATAAGGTGACCCTTATATGTCGGCTTATATTTAAAAAGCCAGATTGTGTGCGTACCTAAGGGGCTCGGTCGTGGATGGGCTGCACTGCGGGTATCAAGTATGGGCAGGCCCCACCTGGCGGCAGCCGGGGCCCTATTTTCTCTGGCCGGCCATTTCTCCCAGAAAGGAAAGGAAAGGGAAAGGAATCCTCCCACTTCAGACCAAATGGGGGATGGGGTACAGCTATAAGGTCCACTGCCAATGTGTCTTCTGGGAGGAGGGGCCAGGGGAGAGTCTTCTATTTCATATACAGACCTTCACCCACACGGTGTTCTCACATTGAGAATCCTCTGATTCAGCCTTTCTGGAAGGCCAGCCTCCAGTCTCAGAATTCTACCCACTTGGTACAGCCTTGCCATGAGTTCGCCTGTGTGGGCCCTGCCAGCCCCTCCACCTGCAGCTACACCTGGGCAGTCCCCGGGTTCTGCAGAGGGCATCTGCTCCGACCTCACAGCTTCTGGAACTGTTGATCTCTGTGGTCTGCG
Source organism: Tonatia bakeri (assembly GCA_004024845.1). Taxonomy (NCBI): domain Eukaryota; kingdom Metazoa; phylum Chordata; class Mammalia; order Chiroptera; family Phyllostomidae; genus Tonatia; species Tonatia bakeri. The sequence goes on from PVIA01001881.1 coordinate 35,373, forward strand.
GTCAGCGTTGCCTGTTGTACTCTTTATGAATTGATGTCTTCTAAAAAAATTATTTACTATTATCAGCGGTTTTAGTAAGAACCAGAAACGAAAAACAACTGTTAAATCTTTTTAACTGAAAGTCCTAAATTAGGAAAACCTACACCTCAGATCTGTAGTGTATGTGGTAGAAATTCAAACAGCACAGCACAGTCAAGTGAAAGGTAAACGTTTTTCTCCCCAGTCCCCAGAGTGACCACTACTTACAGTTCTCGTTTCTCGTGAATCCTTCTAGAAATTTCCTGAGTATGTATTTGTGTGTGTTTCACTGTCTTGATTCCCTTGAACTGAAAATTATTTTTCATCATTTGCTTCTGATATCTAGTATTGTCTTTCCCACTAGACTAAACTTTTGAGATTGGGGGCTCCGTTTTGTTCACAAATGCATCACTAGTGCCACCGCAATGTCTGGTACCTTACAAACTTTTTGAGTTGGTTGAACGACCGAATGCAGGAGTTAGGGATAGGGAAGGTATTGTTTTCCCACAGCTTAAAGTGGTGTTCCAAAATGCTGATCCTGTTCTTATTTTATTACTTGGACAAAAAGTCGAGAAAGACAGTTTCTTGGGGAAAAAATGCCTCAGCAAAAATAAAAGTAAATCAGTATGTTTTGAACAGACTTTATTATAGCCTGCAGAAGGAAGGGGGCTGGAGAACAAAACCCAAAAACCTGTGCCCACCTGCCTCGCCAGGAAACCTCAGGACAGAGCTTCGTCTGAGCTTACCCTGGTGAGAAAGGGATGGTTCTCACTTTATGTCATATCCATCTAATGGTTTTTTCTTTGTTTATTTAGGTTCTGGAGGCTCCTCCCATGTTTTTAGAAATCTTTTGGCCACTTTTTCCTTGTATTTGGCCTGAGGACACCTAGAACAAAAGGCAAACTTGTTCCTTTGTTTGACTATCTCCTGCCCAATTTTAGTCATGCTCAGTTTTACCTTAATAATGTCCACAAAATTCAGGTGTGAATCATTTATCGTCTGCCTTTCATCTCCTGTTTTGTTTCTCAACAACTGCAGTGTGATTTGTGTGGGGTTCTGTTCTCAAAATCTATATCAAATATGTTCTTTGAAATTTAATACTAGTTTAAAATGTAACTTTGCAAAACTCAACTGAGCTGTAATATAATTGGAACTTTTCCTGAAATTAGTGGGTTTTCTTAGATTTTTCTTTAGATCTCCTTTCTGTGAAGGAGAACATTGATCTAAGATTGCTTTGTAGGATTCCTGAAGTAGGTATGACTGTCTTTCAGCAAGCACCGGCCGGCACCACATTCTGGTCTTTGTGCATCGGCTGTTTGGAGAGGCGTCAGAAACCGGCACTGGCCATCTTTGCAACTGTGAAAGTTACACCCGAAAGCTGTGGTTTTAGACAGTCTTTCCGTGTGCCCCACATCTGTTGGATGTTCCCCATCCTCTCTTTCGTTAACATTTTTAGGAAGCTGCTTCCAAGCTTAAAAAGTAAGAAGCCTCAGGAGCTCGTGCTGGTGATTGGGACAGGCATAAGTGCGGCGGTGGCACCTCAGGTTCCAGCCCTGAAGTCCTGGAAGGGCTTAATTCAGGCCTTACTGGATGCTGCCATTGATTTTGATCTTCTAGAAGATGAGGAGAGCAAAAAATTCCAGAAATGTCTCCACGAAGACAAGAATCTTGTTCATGTCGCCCACGACCTTATTCAGAAGCTGTCTCCTGTGAGTATCCTGTCATTTGAAATTTCCTAAAACCACCCAGCACATGTTGACAGTGATCAGGATGTTCATTTCTAGTGTGCAGATTTGTACAGCATTTGCCTCTTCTTCAAAGTGTATGTTGCTGGATCTTATTCATAGCGTTATGTTTGGCCCCATTTCAGTGTGTAGTATGTGTGTGTGTGTGATGATGATGATGATGTTGAGGCCTTTATGTGTAAAAATGAGACCATGTTTCATTATTGCTATATTTTGAATGTGCTTTTCTGCACTCCCTACTATAAAAGCTGTGTTCACTGGCACTTATGCGTTTTAGGGAACCCAGGAAAGGTAGTGATAATTCTTATTTTATGGATGAAGCAACACAAGATTTTAATGTTCTTTTAAAGGCAGCCACTGAAAACATTTATAAGGAATTTTGTCTTGCTTTATCACAGTAAGTTGAATACCAATTTCCTAAGGCTAAAGAGCCTCCTTGTCTTGTTTTGTCTTATAAATGCCTTTAAAATAAGGATTTACTTAAGAAGTATTTGAAAATAATAGAATAGCCAAAGTATAAGTAAAGTGGACCTTAAAAATATGTATATATTTTATATATAATATATATAAAAGATATATATTATACATATTATATATATAAGATATGTATTATACATATTATATATATATATAAGATATATATTATATATATAACTCTCCTTAAAGAGTCAATTATCAGTATTTGCCCTCCCCCACACCCAGCCCTAACACTTTAGGAGAGAAGTGTCATTAAGAATTAGCCTAAAAGTCATGGATTTAAAAGTAGTTTCTTTCTGGTTCATGACTCATTTTAGAAACTTGGGGCCTTTTTTCACTTCTTATTTTCCTTTCCTTGTCCTTAATTGGGATAAATTGTTACTAACCTAGAACAATGTAAAGAATTAACAGGCTGTAAAGAGCTCATGGGACCTTCATCTTATACTATATACAGAAATTAATTCAAAATGGATTGAAGACTTAAATATAAGAGATAGAACTATAGAAGAAGAAAGCATAGGTTTAAAACTTCATGACCTTGGATTTGGCCGTGGTTTTTTAAACATGGCATCAAAAGCACGTGCAGCAAAGGGAGAAAATACATAAACTGCACTTCACCAAAGTTGAAAACTGCTGGGCTCCAAGAACACTACCAAGAAAATGAAAATGCAGCCCTAGGGTGGGAGAAAACATTACCAATTTATATATCTCATAAAGGTGGAGTGTCCAGAATATATAAAGAACTATTACAGCTGAACAATAAAAAGGCTAATAATTCCATTGAAAAATGGCAAAGGATTTGCATAGACATTTCTCCAAGGAAGTTATACAGGCGGTCAGGGAGCACAGGAAAAGGTGCTTGGCATCATTAGTCATTAGAAAAGTGCACACCGAAATCATGTGAGATGCCACGAGGTATGGAAAAGTCAGTGAGTCCAGGCGAAGATGTGAGAAACAGGGCCCGGCATACACTGCTGGGAATGTGAAGTACACACAGCGTGGAACACAGTGTGGCAGTTCCTCATGTAATTGAATATCGAGTTACCATGTGACCCAGCAGTTCCACTTCTAGATGCATACCCAGGAGAAATGAAAACGTTTGTTCATACATAAACTGATAAGCGAATGTTCATGGCATTATTATTCACAGTAGCCAAAAGTTAGAAATAACCTATATGCCCATCACCTGTGAAACAGATAAACAGAATGTGGCATATTCATACAACACAGTATTACTTGGCAATAAAGAGGAATCAGGTACTAACAGATGCTACAACATGAACAAACTTTTCAGACATTATGCTAAGTGGAAGCCAGTCATACAAGACAACCTAGTAGGTGATTCCATTCACAGAAAATGCTCAGAACAGGGAAATCCGTTAGAGAAACCCAACAGAAAGTAGTTGCCGAGGGCTGAGCAGGGAGGGAGGGCAGAACGGCGATAAAGAGGACGGGTTTTTTGAGATCGTGACAGTGTTGTAAAATTGACTGTCATGACAGGTACACAGATCGGTGAATCTATAAATAATCATTGAACTATACATGTTAAATAGGTGATTTGTATGCTATGTGAATTATATCTCAATAAAGCTGTTAAAAGAATGAAAAAGGTATATAATCCAAATAGTAATCAGTAGAAAGTGAAAGCTATAATAGTGTCTGATAAAAAACATTTGAGAGCAGAGGACAAAGAAAATGTATTTTTTTAATGTCCAAACATATATGAAATTATTCTCATATAAAAGGTCGTTCAAGAGTGTATATACAAAAAACATAAGGGACTGAAGTATTAAAGATGTATGGCAACCAGTTTAATTTAAAAAATATGATTTTTCTGGGAAGAAAAGAAAGAAAGAGCTCGCGAGGGAAAAGAGTAGTCCCAGTCCCGGAAGATTGGGCGGGTGGTGAAGTCCAGGTTCAGACGAAGGCCCTGCAGTGTTGCTTTGCCGTCCTGTTACCTCGGCCGTAGTTACCAGTAGTCTGTTCAGTGATCTCCTGAGAATAGCAAACACGACTCTGCCAGTTTGGGGTAGTTATGATTGAAAGCAGTGAGAAGATTTAAAGTCAGTGTCACTAAATACATACCAGTCAGATGTAGCAAACTGGGATCACTATCATCTGTGGACGATAATTTATTATTGACCTTAAAGTATAGTTGTAGAATAGTGTCAGTTTTTGTTTTTAAAGATTTTATTTATTTATTTTAGAAGGGAAGAGAGGGAGAAAGAGAGAGAGAGAGAAACATCAATGTGTGGTTGCTGGGAGACATGGCCTGCAACCCAGGCATGTGCCCTGACTGGGAATCGAACCTGTGATGCCTGGTTCGCAGCCCGCGCTCAGAATAGTGTCAGTTTTAATAGAGTAGCAATTGTTAAACTTTTTTGGGTCAAGAACCCAAGATGAAAAATTAAAACAAAATTTTAATATAATAATTCATTAAGAAATGATAGTAAACCTATTATATATTAACATGAATGTTCATAAAAATAATTCTTTTTTAAAACAAATTGTGAGAAGAGTAATATAGTTACATTTTTGCAAATCTCTTTAGTGCCTAGTTTAATAGAAAAACAGCTGGATTCTAATATCTTCTTTATATAGTCAGTCTGTTATGTTTGTGTTGGTTTAGTTTAACATATGAGAAAAAAACCCAGCAGACACATAGTTGGAAAATAAAGAAGTGTAGATATTCTTTGTTTAACTACGCCAGAAACTCAGTGAGTGGTGGCTTCCTGAACAGTAATAACAGTATGGAGGCTGCCAGTCAAGATGGCGGCGTAGGCAGACATGGCTCACCTCTTTGCACAACCACATCAAAATTACAACTGAAATATAGAACAACCATTGCTCAGAACCCACAGAAATGAGTTGAATGGAAGTCTGACAGCTACAGAATTAAAGAAACCACATCCATCCAGACTGGTAGGAGGGGGAAGACACAGAATGGGCTGATTTCACATCCATGAGTGGTGGATAAAAATTCAGGGGGGACATATCCTCAGTAGCGAGGAGTCCCAGCCCGACACCAGGTCCCCCAGCTCAGGGTTCCAGTGCCAGGAAGATAAGTCCCCACAACTTCTGGCTGCAAAAACCAGTGGGGATTTAGTCGGTGGAAGAAACTGCTGGAGCCCAGAGCAGTCCCTCTTGAACTCACACACGGACTCACCTACTCAGACTCACTCCCTTTGAGCTTCAGTGACAGGGTGGTGGCTTAAGGGGCACCAGGGGCATGCAGGGGGAGGCTGAGGTGTCTGGTATCAAAGCGAGCAGAGGCCATTGTTCCTTTTCTGGGCCCTCCCCCATAGAGCTGGCAGACTGGTGCCATATCTAAGATTCCGTCAACCTGCCTAACACTGTTTGACCTGCCTTAGAGATCCCCAGAGACTCTGCCCCACCCAACTAATGGGCCCACCTAAGCTGCTTTTCGATATGAATGGTTTTAGTTTATGTTTTACAACTTCCTAAATCCTCTCAAATAAGCAGCAGCTGCCCATGAGCTGGGAACTAGCACCCAGCCTGGAAGCCTAGATTCACAGCTTGACTTCTTCCGGAAATCTCCAAGCCCAAGTAGCAGCCTTCTCTTGTTGCTTTACAGCTCAGGCAGGGTGGCCCTGGGCAAAACACTGAGGGCTGACCTTGGACTGCACCTCCTGGGAAACCCCAGGGGCCAGCTCACCCAGTGAACAGCTACAGACCGCATGGGAGCACCACCACCCTGTCCCTGCACAGCTGATTCTCCTTGGAGGGTGGAGGTTGGTGGTCAGTGGTCACAGCCAGTCCTTGCAGCTGACTAGCCTGGGGAAATCCCTCCCGTTGATCTGCCAACAGCAACCAAGACTCAACTACAAGAGGAGGGTATACTCAGTTCACACGAAGGATACACCTCAACTACCCAGCTTAGGTGAGTGATAGGGGAGGCTGTGCTATTGGACCCTAAAGGACACCTAGTACATTAGGTCACACTACCAAGACAGGGAGTCATAGCAGCTCTATCTAATACACAGAAGCAAACTCAGGGAGACTGCCAAAATGAGGAGACAAAGAAACATGTCTCAAATGAAAGAACAGATCAAAACTCCAGAAAAAGAGCTAAACGAAATGGAGATAAGCAATCTGTCAGATGCAGAGTTAAAATCACTGGTTATAAGGATGTTCAAGGAACTTAGTGAGGACATCAGCAGCATACAAAAGATCCAGTCAGAGCAGTTTACAGGGAAACAACAGTAGAGTGAATGCAGCCGAGAATCAAATCAATGATTTGGAGCATAAGGAAGCAAAAGACAACCAATCAAGACAACAAGAAGAAAAGAGAATCCCTAAAAAACAAGGATAATGTAAGCAACCTGTGGGAAAACTTGAAGCAATCCAACATTTGCTTCATAGGGGTTCCAGAAGGAGAAGAGAAAGAGCAAGAAGGTGTAAATCTATTTGAAAAAATAATGAACGAAATCTCTAATTTGGTGAAGGAGATAGACATGCAAGTCCAGGAAGCACAGAGTTCAAAACAAGATGGACCAAAGAGGCCCACACTAAGACACTTCATAATTAAAATGCCAAAGGTTAAAGGTAATGAGATGGGAGAGTGGATGTGGGAGAATGGGTGAGAAGTGAGGGGATTAAGAAGTACAAATAGCTAGTTACAGAATAGCCATGGGAATGTGCAGTATAGGAAATGGAGTAAGTCGCCAAAGAACTTACACATATGACCGATGGACATGAACAAGGGTGGGGGGATTGCCTGAGAGAGTAAGGGGTGCTGGGTGTAGGGGAGCCAAGGTGGGGAGATCAGGACAACTAGAATAGCATAATCAGTAAAATAGAAAAAAAATTTTAAGATAATAACAATATGGAATCTGAATCAAATCATCTCCATATTAATGGTCATCTGAATTTGAGCTTTATTCCATTGCATTAAATAAACTCATTGATCTTTCTTGCACATAGAATGAATCTCTTACCTGTATGTGATTTTGTTATATCATGTGTTGGTCGTTTGGAAAACACTAGTTCACTGAGTTATACATAGCTCCCAATAAAAAAATGCCTCCATTAATATCACTGCCAGTCTTATCACAGAGATACTTGGAAGCTGTCAAGCTCACTGTGGCAGATAAAAGTTTTCTAAAATGCTGATTCATGCTTGAAAGCCAACATTTCATCATTGGCAACAGTGGCAGCAATCAGTAGTTGTTTACCTCGAGATGACATTCATTCATTCATTCATTCATTCATCCCTCCCTTCATTCATTTTTGGGAATAAAGCCTGAGAATACCCAAATCTGAATAACCGTAGTTTGTCAGTCACTCAAGTAAAAATGATGTTTGATGAAAAAAAGGCGGCTGGTTACTCAACAGCTCAAACAGCCACATAAGTGTTTGCCTGGAGACAGCCGTCACACTCCAGTGTCCAGAAGTGCTTCGTGCGTACTCCCTGTTTCCTCACACATAATGTTAAAAGGACAGGTACTCAAGAGTCAAGATTTAATGCAGTGCATTTGTATCGCTTCATTAAGGACATCCTTAAGTGAGACTGGCATTCTTTTCACACTGAATGTCTTCAGTAACGAAGGACACAATGATCACTTGATCCGCTCCAGTTTACCTAGCCAAACTGACAGCACATGCTGGGGAGTGGATGTCGTCAAATGCTCTGAGAACAGCAGTTTTGCAGCTTATTTTACACATAAGAATCAGAGGAAGAGACATGTTGGTGAAAGGTTAGGGAGGTGGGAGAAAGCAAAGCAGGGGGAATTTGGGGGTTTGGATAAAGAGTAAAACATATAGACATACTTCTTTCACATTGGTGGGTACAGGATAGTTAATAATTAACATTTACAGCACGTGGAGATGGTGTAGGGGAGCGGGGAGCAAGATAACAGTGAGGGGTTCTGCGGTCTTCTGCTCTTGCGGGAAGTTGTGCCCTGAGGGGTCTGGAAGAGGAGCTCAGACCTTCCAAAGGTCTGTTATCTTCGATGCAAAAAGAGGATGGACAGGCTCAGTTAAGGTAAATAGTGACCTTTGTCAAGGCAACTATAGGCAGACTACCCACTGTGACTCTGTTTTCAGTTAGGAATTTTGATGTTCAGACCATCCTATGTGGTTACTTTCAGTCTCTGAGTTTGTAAGCCTGCCATGCCCTTCCCTGAGCTTGTCAGGTTTAGCATGTGGCCCCTTTTTGTCCACAAAACAAATCAACAAACAGGTGTTGGAGAGGATGTGGAGAAAAGGGAACCTTAGTGCACTGTTGGTGGGAATGCAGACTGATGCAGCCACTGTGGAAAACAGTATGGAATTTCCTCAGAAAACTTGAAATGGAACTAGCTGCCTTTTGACCCAGCAATTCCACTTCTGGGATTATACCCCAAGAGCCCTGAAACACCAATCCAAAAGAACCTATGCACCCCAATGTTCATAGCAGCACAGTTTACAATAGCCAAGTGCTGGAAGCAACCTAAGTGCCCATCAATAAATGAGTGGATCAAAAAACTGTGGCACATTTACACAATGGAATTCTATGCAGCAGAGAGAAAGAAGGAGCTCCTACCCTTTGCAACAGTATGGACGGAACTGGAGAGCATTATGCTAAGCGAAATAAGCCAGGCAGTGAGGGACAAATACCATATGATCTCACCTTTAACTGGAACATAATCAACAAAAGAAAAAAAGTAAACAAAATATAACCAGAGACATTGAAATTAAGAACAATCTAACAATAGCCAGAGGGGAGAGGAGAGGGGACAGGGTGGGGAAGGGTTTTCAGGAACTACTATAAAGGACACATGGACAAAACCAAGGGGGAGGGTGGAAGCAAGTGAGGGAGGTGGGTGTGGGGGGGAAATGGAGACAACTGTAATTGAACAACAATAAAGTAATTTAAAAAATTAATAGATTGCTTTTTTTTTAAGGTATGATAGTGGTGTTGCAGTTATGTTTTGTTTTATCTGTAAAGGGGGGTCATTACCTTTTAGGGAACCTACTGAAGTATCTGAATGAAATGCCCAGCAGTTGCTTCAGAAACTGCAGTGAAGTGGGAAGGAGTGGGGTGGTGGGGGTTGAGGTAACCAGGATTGGCTGTGGTGTGGTTATTGTTCAGCCTGGATGATGGGTACATGTATTTTTTTTTATACTCTTTTTACTTTTGTGTCAGTTTTAGTTTGAAAATGTCCATGTTAAAAAAAAGAAGAAGAAAAATCTGACGACAGTACTGTGGAAGGTTAGCAGGCCCACCTACTGAGCCAGTTTCTTCCAGTAGGGAAGCAACCTTGTCCTCAGTGCAGAGAGCTTTCAGAATCAGGAAAAGCATGCCATTTAAGGAGACCCTGAGCAAAACACCTCTGAATCTCCTGGCACCTATAAACCGGGGTTTTGTGAAGAATGGGGAGATAATGAATACAAAGTGACTGGCACGTAGTAAGTGTGCTGTACATGCTAGTGGCCTCGGTGGAGGAGTCGGGTTTATGTTTGTTTTTACTCTGTCTGGGATCAGAAAGACCCGAGTCACAGGGTGGAAGGAAACGAAGTAGCATTGGGTTCAGTTGGATGTTTCCAATGAATGAGAAAATGTTCCTGAAAGTTGTGTGGGAGTTCGGCATTTCCTTTTGACCATGGAACTTCCTTTTGTTTTCATTCCTTTGTCCTGATTCAGAGATGCCACTGGTGAGAAATTTAGTTCAGAGTCACCTGCTTCAAGAGAGAAAAAAGTTCATTTTTAAGTCCGAGGATATCAGTGCAGTGACAGAAAAAACTTTCCTTCCTCTCCATGTTGATATGCAAAATGTAATAACTTAGAGAAATGGGACCGAAAGACAGCTAGCTGAAATAAGTAACTCATGACATTCATTTCCAGGCTTTAACCTTTTGTATTTCTTTTCTTAGAAGCAAGAAAATACATTCCACACTCGTGATTAGCTGATTGTATACCCTGCCGTTTTTATCTGTGCACATGATGATTCCACTGGTACTTGACTACAGTGTTACATAACTATGTGCACGAATTGGAGTCCAAAATAAGTTGTAAACACAGGAAAGTCCTTCCAAAAACCATATTCTTTACTTGATTTTGCTTTTTTGGATAGGTACTTTTCCAAAATTCTGCACATTCTGTTTACACACATTGCAGAAGCCAAAAAGATGTGAAGAGGTGTATGCACATCACAGCACTTCACTCCCACCCGTGTCTTTGCCTGCTCCTCCCTCCAAGCTTACCCTCCAGTAGGGCCCCACTCTTGCTAGCCTTTTGAGTGTCCTCCTAGTGTTGTTATTTGCAAAAAGAAGCAAGTAGGACTACATTTACCCCTGTCTCACTGCCTTCGTCCTGGTGTCACAAGGTAGCACTCTAAGCACACCGCCTGCACCTCCTTTGCTTGACCCAGCAGTGCACCTGGAGGTCTTGCTGTGCCCGTCTCCTGTATGTACGCACTGGGCTTGTCTCCAGTCTCATCCTGTCACATATAACAGAGCAATGATAACCTTGCATATTTCATTTCATTTGTTTGCAAATTACATCTGTGGGATATATGCGTAGAAATGGAATTTCAAGATTTTAAGGTAAATTAATTGTAACTTTGATAGACCTTAAGGGGCACTGTATCTTTTATAACAAATAGAAAATTGCCTGGCATTCAGGAGTGGTTGACTCTTGTATGTAGTGAAATGCAATAACCAAGGTTTAAATTCTTCACCGTTTGTTTCTGATCAGATTGCTCTTCTTTTTTTTTTATTGTGTACCCAGGTGTTTTTATCTGTGTGTGTAATGACTAACTGGTGCTTGAATATAGTGTTATATAACTGTGTGCATGAATCAGAGTTTGAAATGAAGTGATAAAACACAAGGAAGGCCTTTAAATAACTGTATTTACTTAATTTTAAACTTGTTAGAGTCCTCTGTTGGTTGTCCGTGGGCTGCTACAACATGTGATGGAATTATTTGTGCCCTTATGTAATGGGAATGGACAAAAGTGAAAATATACCCTTACCCACATAGTATGGGCCATACTATATTTAGCACTGGAAAAACATCTTCGAGCCCCTGAGAGCAGGGTACTGTGAGGAGCCTGCCTGGTGGTAGGTGTCACATGGGCCGGGGACTGACCTTGGAGCGTGTCCCCACCAGAGAGAGGCACTGTTTCACCTCTGCTCTGATTTTTCCACTCTGGAAATATGTACCATTTATTTGATTGGCATTAATAATGGATGATTTTATAATATACTTTGAAAAAGGTGGGAAAGAGTTTGGCGAAGTAAAGTGGGTCTCATGAATCTGCTTCCATGGTTCCATGGAAACAGGTCTTTTATCTTGAGCATTGTGCTGTTAGAAAGACGCACAAAAAGAACCAGGAAGGGAGGGGCTCCCTGTCTAGCTACAGTGTAGGCAGAGCAAAGTGACTTGGAGTTTGGATGGGAAACATTGGGGCCTTGAAGAACTAACTCTTGCTCTGACATCACCTAATGGGATGATACTGCCGGAATAGGATAGGGATCAGGTCTGTGTTATAAGAGTTACAGAGTTACTTTCTCTTTCAAATTCCTTTTGTTCCAGGAGCCCCTTTATCTCTCCACCTGAGGTTGGTATTGTATTTCCTCATTAGTCCACAGAGATGTTTACGTATATTCAAAATGAATCTGGGAAAGGAGTTATTTAAATAAACCATATGTTAAGAAATAGGGAATCTATTTAGAACTGACTAGTGTTGGTATTTTTGACAGTTGCAAAACAAAGATGTTTGATAGCCTGTATTAAATACTGAGTATTCTTCCTAGTAAACCTGTAAGCAAATTGCTAACTTATGAAGGGGGGAAAAACAGGCAGCGAGAAGGTAAGCAGTTTTTCCTTAGTATCCGTAACGTAAGCGTCCAGATCCATAGGCAGCTGTACGTAGCACGTGGGACTAGAAACAGGTGCTAAACCACATTTAGAAGAGGTGGTCTCTTATTAGTTACTCCCTAGTTAAAGAGAGTTTACAAAAGCACATGCTGTTTTCTTGCCTGAGGGCAAACCAGGGGGCAGTAGGTGCTGTGCACCTTCCCCAGCGCTGCCTTAGTCCTGGCCATAGTGCACCTCTCTTGGCCCTGCCCGTTTTCTTCATCCTGCCCCAGTGCCTGTTTGCAGAGCTGGAGCCGTTGGCCTGTGATGTAGTAGCACTGATGCTTCTCAGCATTGAGCTAAGCACTGGCGTGTTGTCTTCTTATTTTCCTTATAACTTGTGAAGTAGGCTGTTAGTCCTTATTTTAGGTACAAAGTATCTTTCAAAAAATTGCTATTACTGTTACTAAGGCAAATGATGTACCAAAACACCTCGCATTAATTTTTCTCTTTCAAATCCCTCCCCAGCGTACTAGTAACGTTCGATCCACGTTTTTTAAGGACTGTTTATATGAAGTATTTGATAACTTGGAGTCAAAGATTGAGGACTCTGGAAAACAGCTGCTCCAGTCAGTTCTCCACCTGATGGAAAATGGAGCCCTGGTGCTGACTACGAATTTTGACAATCTCCTGGAGCTGTACGCAGCCGACCAGGGCAAACAGCTGGAATCCCTTGACCTGACTGACGAAAAAAAGGTAAAAAGTAGAGCATTAGTCTGTGCTTCAGGCTAGTGGAGAAAACCTGCTTTCTGGTTAGTACTTGTGTAGTGCTGGTATTTATGGAGAGAGAGAAAGGAAGCTTCTCCCTAGTTGGATTTTTTTTTTTGAGATGACATACAGTAAAATTCACAGATCTTGAAAGTGTTCAGTTCTGTGAGTTGTGAAAATGTCACTCAATTTTAAAGCAAGAAGCAGAAAGTCATTAGAACTATAACATCTCTTTAATACCTGATATTATCAGGCATGTATAATATTGACTTAGAATTTCCTCTTAGAATTTGTCCTTTATGCCAACTCCATCTGGAAATGAATGAAAACTACTTTGTGACTCTGGAAGACCAGCTTTCAGGTCAAATGAATGCCAGGTTGAAGTTAATGTTCAGTGGAAACCTCAGAGGACTTTTTTAAATTGTAGCCCAAACTTATACCTAAGTTATCTGTCATATTGTTGAATTATAGATGTCGATCTATGTTAACTAATGAGAGGAGGCTTTATTAGAATGAGTTTGTAATTTGAAATCTAGTACCAGGAGATTCTATAGCTACACCAACATGTTTTTAATTGGTGAAATACACTGAAGCCATAAAAAGGAAAATATTTTCATTGCCATAAAAAGATATCAGAGACATAATGAGTGAAGAAGAAAGAAAACAAAACAGGTTATAAACCTCCACCAGGTGTCATTTGGCCTACTCTGCGGTTTTTGTAATTTTCCTTCTACAATTGGTTTTCCTTGGAGCCTGCCCCTGTGTCCAGCCTAGAACCCAGCTGAACAGACTGTGACTAGCTCAGCTCTTCCCCACTGTCTTCCACTGGCGCACAGTGCTGCCTCTGCCAGAGGAGGCGCTGTGGTGCCACTCTTAACAATGTTGCTGACTTCGAAGCCAGGTTTTGAAAAGGAAATCACTGTTAGAGAAGTAGTGCCCTGAAGACAGATTTTTCTCTGGCCGGAATGCTTTCCACCTGCTACTCCCACGCTTGGACGGCCGCTGCCTTCACCACCTGCCCAGTCTCAGGCGGCACCTCCTCTGAGTGGCCTTCTCTGACTGGCCTGTCTAAAACGGGACACACCCATCTGTTCTGTCCATGTGCTTCATAGCACTTACTGTAACTTTCTTTTTTAATTTCATTGTTCAGTTAAAGTTTACATTCAGTACTCTTTTGTATTAGTTTCAGGTATACAGCATAGTGGTTCGATGACAGTCAGGTACTTTACCAAGTACCCACTTAGCACCATACATAGTCATTGCAGTATTATTGACTGTATCCTCTATGCTGTACTTTACATCCCCTATACTTTTCCTTGATTTTTTAAATCTATTTTTAGAGATAGGGGAAGGGAATGAGAAAGAGAGGGAGAGAAACATCAATGTGTGGTTGCTTCATACGTGCCCTCTACTGGGGACCTGGCCTATAACCCAGGCATGTGCCCCAAGTGGGAATCAAACCAGCAACCCTTTGGTTTGCAGGCGGGCACTCAAGCTACTGAGCCACCCCAGCCAGGCCTCACTGTTTATCTTGGTTTGTTTGTTTTCTGGCTGTTTACCCTTCTAGAATCCAACTCCATCTGGGCAGGTACCATGCCAGCCTTTCTTACACCCATGTCTGAGATACTGCCTGGCACTTAGTAGGCGCTCAGCAAATATTTTTGATTTAATGATTGAACGGGCCCTGGCTGGGTAACTCAGTCAGTTAGAGCGTAGTCTCAGTACACCCAGGTTGCAAGTTCAGTTCCTGTCAGGGTCCATACCTAGGTTGAGGGTTCAGTCCCCGATCGGGGCACATATGGGAGGCAGCCAGTTGACATTTCTCACATCGATGTTTCTCTCTTCCTCTCTCTCTAAAATTGATAAATTAAAAAAAAATTAAATACTTGAATGAAAATCAGAAGTTAATGGCTAGAAACAGTGTTTATACTGTTTCTGATGTAATCTCTAAAGAAGCCTGCCCAGCATTAGAAGCATCAGGCCTTTTCAAAGTTAAGGATATCTATCAGACATGACATTTTCCTTGTTATTTCCATCCTAGAGCCTCACAGTTTACTTTGTCTTTTTAGTCCACGTCGGCAGTGCTGAAGTCTTAATTGTTAAAACCATTGCCTGGTAGTCAGGATGGGGCCTAATAATATTCAGATTTCAAATCCCTGTGCCTCTTGACTGTTTTCCTAATTCATACCTTATTACTCTAGGATTTTATAAGAATAAATGTGTACTGTCTTGAGTCATTGGGAAAACGGAACTGTGGAAGTGAGGTGGCTGTTGTCACTGGAATGATCGATATGCATTGGTAGCCTTTTAGGTAACTCAGAGGTGACCAGAGTGATGCTTTTTCTGTTCATCAGTTGCTTCACAAGAAACCACCCTGAAACTTTGTGGCTTAACACACCATTTCATTTGCCAGTGACGACATGAATTAGTGGATCGCAGCTGGGATTAGCAGGCAGTTCTTTTGCTGGTTGTATGGTTGCCCCCATGGCTGCAATCATCTGGTGGCCAGGCCGTGGCTGGCTGGGCAGTGCAAGATGGCCTCGCTTCTGTTTCTATCGGCCCAGGCTGTTAGCTGGGCCCTGCAGCTCCAGCAGGCTAGCCCAGGCTTCAACACATGGCAGCTGGGTTCCAAATCAGCGAAAGAAAAGTAAGACTCATGCCAACATTTTTTAAGCTTCCGCTCGTGTCATGTTGGTTGGCACCCCAGCTAAAGCAAGCCATGTGGCCAAGTAAGTGTGGAAAGGGACTGCACAAAAAGCTTGATATCTTGAGGATCGTTTCTGAAACAGTCATCCGTAACTCTCATGGATTTCACCTGAGGAAAGAGCCCCTATGTTTCTGTGATGATAACAGATACATTCTGATTTTTTATTGTTACTTTCCAAGCAAAATCACCAGACTTGCTGCCATCAGTCCTAGCAGTCTTGCCTGAAATGGGAGCTGAAGCCACATCAGGTTTTGCATTCTTGCTCTGTGATAGATCAGGAAACTGGAGAGTTACGTCAGAAGTCTAGTCGTCTTGCCCATCGGGACCCTGAAGCCACTGTTCAGCCCACCACCTGGTTGAGCTGTGTTTGTGTTGTGCAGGTCCTGGAGTGGGCGCAGGAGAAGCGGAAGCTGAGCGTGTTACACATCCATGGGGTCTACACCAACCCCAGTGGCATCGTCCTTCATCCCGCTGGGTATCAGAACGTGCTCAGGAACGCCGAGGTCATGGTGAGTGGTGCCGGTGGTGCCGGTCTCAGGAGGGCCTTCCAGGGAAACGTCTGGGTGTTCCATTGGTCTTCGAGGGGGTGACGTTTTCTTTCCATTCATTAAAAGTTGGAAGGTCGAACATTCTTCCTGTGCTCTTCGGCTTGCGGGTGCGCACGCCATCTTAGGAAACGTGCTCTTCAGGCGTCGGGCTGGGGTTTTCCTTCGTTCCTGGTTGACAGCCATCTGGTGGCACTTGGTCACTGTCGTCATCCTCACAAACGAAGAATACATTGTTATCACTATTTATTGTTTGGTTTATCATGGTATTAACAACCCTCTCTATGCCAGTAATAATTTGTGCAGCTTTTTACTGACCAGTCACTACTAGAACATAAATTCTAAAGTAATGTTGTGTAAGTGATGATGGGTTTGTATTGAATTACCACACTTATTCAAACTTACCGCTCAGTGGGAAAAAAAACACACTTATTCAAACTTATTCCTCAGTGATAAACAGGAGGTTTTCTTCTCTGTGAAAGAAGATCTTTGTTGATCTGTAGAGATGGAAGTTTTAGACTTGCTCACACCTAGTATCTTCAGACCAGAAACACTCCCACGCCAGTGATAAGTGGGAGTGATTCATTGGCTCCCAACTCTGAAACCAGTATATACCAGCAATTTCAAAACTGGACACTTAGGGTGATTGCGTCTACATGATGTGGCAAAAAGAAAGACCATAAGAGAAAGCATAAGAACCTTTTTATCCCCACATATTGTTTCCTTGACATCTGTTAGAACTGCATTCATCACTGACACTGAGTGATCCCTTAAGCAGAATAATTTCTAATGTATTTATATTTACATGTGTGTATACAGATGTGTACACACATCTGTACATACATACAGATTCATGTTGGTGTTCTCAGTATCAGACTTCCTTAGAGAACATCTGGAGATGCAGTTATCTTCACTGGTGGTCCGTGGTTCAGTTTCTAAGGCAAATGCGGCCCAGAAAATGGAAAGAGTAAGATATGTTGAAGACCCACTCGTTGCCTTATGGCCTCTGGGCACATCGATCTACAAAATCAACTGCAAGTCAGTAGATCAGTGCTAACCTGGAGAAACCGTGAATAGAGAGCCTGCAGGAGAATGCCAGATAAAGATAAATTATAGACCAGTCATCAAGGAAACAGTAAGATCGGATTTGGGGAGTTTTAAGTCTCGGTTTAATGGGGACCGCAGTCTGATAAAGGCAGCAGTTGCAGTGGCCCTGTTGACTTCTTTATTTCAGACAGGCCTGCGTGTGTCTCCACGGCGTTGTTAATGTGTTGTTTCTTTCCCTGCAAGAGAGAGATTCAGAAACTCTATGAGAACAAGTCATTTCTCTTCCTGGGCTGTGGCCAGACCGTGGATGACACCACTTTCCAAGCCCTGTTTCTGGAGGCCGTCAAGCACAAATCTGATTTGGAACATTTCATGCTGGTTCGGAAAGGAGATGTAGATGAGTTCAAGAAGCTTCGAGAAAACATGCTAGACAAAGGGATTAAGGTCATCTCCTATGGCAATGAGTATGCTGATCTTCCAGAATACTTCAAGCAGCTCACCTTCGAGATCTCCATGAGGGGCAGATCAGGTGAGATGTGCCCCGGGCCAGAGGGGTCTGCGAGCAGCAGCTCTGTGGCCTTGTGCGGAAGTGTTCTGGGTGAGATCGTTCCCAGGTGAGGAGTAGCATCCTAACCCGAGTGTGAAGTGAGATCGCGCTTGGTCTGCAGGCCACACTTACAGTGGCACTCGGATAGGAGGGACATGGACCAAGGCAAATCCAGTCTAGAAGTGGGAAGAATGAAAAAATTGGGCCTTGTTAGTTATCAGTGAGATGCAGTTAGAATTTAGATTTCAAAATAGAAAAAAATGACTCAATTTTGGCTGTGAGGAATGAAACATACTCATGTTGGAGTATGTTCAAAATTTTAAAACTTTTGACCCAGAAATGTCACCTGATACAATTAATATTAGGAGAAGTTTCTCCCAAAGAGATGATTGGACAGTTGCACAAAGACAGAGATGCGGGAATATTGC
Source organism: Tonatia bakeri (assembly GCA_004024845.1). Taxonomy (NCBI): domain Eukaryota; kingdom Metazoa; phylum Chordata; class Mammalia; order Chiroptera; family Phyllostomidae; genus Tonatia; species Tonatia bakeri. Next base: position 53,457 of record PVIA01001881.1, read on the forward strand.
CATGTTGTATGGAATGGAAAACACTGGGCGCAATCTAACATGTTTCACTCAATAGGGAACTCTGTAAATATCCTCAACAGTTATTTAATTGATAAAATACAAGGCAGCAATAAAAGGGAGAATGTTTTTATTGTCCAAAAAGATGTCAGAGACATAATGTTGTGAGTGAAGTGGGGGAAAAGCATATTGGAAAACACCATGGCCAGCAAGTCCCATTCATACGGAATTAATTATACACTGTGTGTGTGTGTGTGTGTGTGTGTGTGTGTGTGTGTGTGTGTGTGTGAGAGAGAGAGAGAGAGGGAGAGAAAGGTCTGCAGTGATGGTTACTAAACTAACTGTGGTCATCTTTATGCTGTAGGACTTAAAGGTCTTTAAAAAATACTTTGTTTCTATGTTAGCATTTTCTGTTGTACAATGATTATGCATTAACTTTATAAAAATGGAAAAATGCACACTTTAAAATGCTCTGTGGAAACTGTTATGATGGTGTTAAAATCAGAGTGTGGGGGCCACTCACTGGACATATCACCTCCAGGTTCTAACAAGAAAACCAAATGGAGAGGAAAGGTTCAGTTGATTAATGGCCCAGGCAAGTCCCCAGTAACCCTACAAAATACAGAACTTCATGGTATCAACAAAATTTGAAGAATGTTTTTTAAAACTTTTCTTTGAATAAAGCCAGGCCCCAGGATATGACTGTTCCCAACAAATTTTGCTGTTGTACATAGAATATGTTCTTGAAAAGTTTATATTAATTTGTATTTTCATCGGCAATCTGAACGCATTTTAAGAGGGCCTTGTAAAGTACAGATAACTTAATAGAGAACTTTTCCTAAATCTCGTAATCATCCCCAGGTCTTTGTTCTGAATCAGGCTGCTTTCAGTGGAACTGTGGAATGAGAAATTCCACAAGCTCTTATTGCCGTAACCGAACACTGAAGCCCATGTCTGCCCTTTCTGCAGAAGATAAACCTTTCAGTTTCTCTTTTGTGAGCACGGTTTGCAGCTCCTTCCGGGAGTGCTTTCTGCTGTCCTGCAGTGTTTGATTCTTTTGCTCTTTACCCAGCACTTAGGACTTCAGTAGGTTTTCCGACTGAACACACCCTGTTTTCATTAAACAACGGGTACACACCCACACTCAGTGTATCTCTTTTGATCCCCATCCTGATATCTTCTACCCAGGGAAGGTGCTACAGTGGAAAATAAACTTCCTCTGGACAGCTGTTCTGTTACACTCAGCCTTTCCTGACAAAGCTCATCCGAAGTGGTACAGACGCTTTTTGTTTAAGCTGCGTAGGCTCCCTGCCAGAGTGGCTTTCCTGAATTAGCACTGGTCGGGCATTGGGAATTTTGAAAAATCAAGGATTCTCAATATGGCCGGGGGCTTTATTAGAATGGCCAGCTGAGTCAGTTTTGATTTGGAATCTCACAGAGCACTTTGGGGTTAAAAACATTATTTCCTTTTGAGACAAGTCAGTCTTATCTGCTGTCCTCAGTCATGCTGGGAATGTCTGTGGATGCGTACTGTTTTATTTGATGCTGGGCACTTGCTGTGCGCCTGGCGTCATGCTGGACGCTCACGTTTGCATAGTGCAAATGACTTGGGTTCAGAAGAGGGTAAGATCTTGCACATTTATTTCAGAAAAATCGAGTAAGGAGGAAAAGAAAAATCATTCTTTTATAATTCATTACCATCGTACAAGCAGCTGTTTTGGTATATTTCCAATTAACAATTTTTCCTATGCATCTTTTCATTGGTGTGAAGAAAGTACACTTACAGTCTGGGTACTTTTTTATTCAATGGAACATCATCGATTTCCTGCAAGGCTGCAGGTTTTGTTGCTGGTTCATGGTTCCCGTGCCCTACGCTTCAAAGGCCAGTGATCAGAAATGTCCGAGTTTGGAGTAAGGAAAGGTTATTGGTGGAGAAGGTGGGGTGGGGGATCTTATGGCTTCAACAGATCCATTTTAAGAGGGCCTAGAATCCAAGCATCTTTTATGTCCAGGGAAAGGAGAAGGGGGCGAGGCAAGAGGCGGGTGAGGAGGCTAGACAGCTGGGCACCAAGAGGGATTAGAGGACAAGCATGAGATCTCCAGATCTCTTTGTCCCTGGTCGGTCTGTTGAACACGGCCTCTCCCCCCCCCCCCCCCCCCCCCCCCGTGTCATCTGAGTCCAGTCTTGAGGTGCCTGTAAAGCTTTGGTAAACAGTCATTATTTTGTACGCATTTCCCTACCTCTGGGAAAGGTGCCTTCTGACAAGGGGCTGTTCTTGCAGAAGCCCAAGCCTCGCGCGTAATTCCTCCAGTTAATTAGCAGGTCTAGAGCTGGAGCTGTCCGCTGAAGGCCATGGAGAAATGCAGGCTAGAGTGAAAATAGGAAAGTGAGCATTTTACTGTGACATTTTCATAACCACTATTTTTAATGATTGTCACAGGCCACTGTGGCTGTTAGTTTACCTGATTATTTGCCTCTCAATTTTTAATTTTTTCTGTTTTTTTTTTTATTGTAAGACCTGGTGCAGTGAATGTTATTTTTACCCATACAGTTTTTCTTTTGCCAGTAATTTCCTTAGGATAAGTTCTCAGTGTAATTCCTAGGTCAAAAGGCATGAACGTTTTAGGGTCTGATAAGTATTGCCAATGTGTTTTCCAAGAGGGAAATTGCAATTTGGTGAGTTTGTGTGCTTTTATTTGTGCTCTCATGGGCCCCGTTCTTCCCTTCCATGTGTTCAGTCCTGTCCTTTTCCCCACACCATGATCTGTCCCTGTGCTGGCCAACAGAATTTCCTACAGTGACAGAAATATCCTATTATTTTTGCTGTGTAGTACCAGAACCATGTCACATGTGGCCATTGACTGTTTGAGATGTGATGAGTGTGACAGAGGAACAGACTTTTTAACTTAATGTACTAGTCAGCCACACCAGGCTGATGGCACGGTGTTAGCACAGATCTGCCCCGCCTCCTGTCGTGGGAGTGTCTGCCACTCCATACTCTGTTGGTTGAGTTCGCTCACTTGCATGCTCCTCCCCTCCTTGATCAGACTGAATTTTCCCCGTAAACTCGGCCTCCTAGACTAGGTTGGGACAGCAGACACACTTGGGCCCTGGAAGCATTTTGTATACAGACCATGTCAGTGCACTTGGACCTTACTGTTCCCGTTGTTTCATTCGGCCGTTCGAAGTGTGAGTTTGTTCTCCCCACCTGTCCTCTCCTCTGGAACATGCTCATTACTAAACAGGGCTGTCCCTCGTAGTTAGAACATGTGCTTCCACTCCCTTTGGTTGGTTGGTTTTCTTTCCACTATAGTTTTGGCTTTTTTAGTCTAGCAGCTGATACTGATGTTCATTCTATTTAGCAGGGACGGCGAGAGGTCAGCTAAATGGTTCGTCTGCAGCACACAGTGAAGCGAGAGGTATATGACTTCCTGTTCTACTCTGCCAGTTTGTGAGCGGAAAATGTCCTCAGACTGAGTTAAGGCCTTGGAGGAGGACGACTGACTTAGCCTCTCACTGCCTGGAGGGGATTGTTTTATCGTCTGTTACAAGACTCCTGTTATCCCTTATGTCTTGTCTCTGAAGCTGGTTACCTTTGGATGTGTAAACCTGTTTTGTGGAACTTCCTTTTTATTCTCAACCTTTTCTCTCCCCACAGACCATAGCACATGAGAGGGCTCCAGAAGTCATCGCCGTTAGACCAAGCTCGGCGGCCCTGTCGTGGACAGTGTTTAACAGTCAAGTTACAAGAACCCAATACAGCTCCTGGAAGAACCAAACCCCAGGAATTGAAGGCTGGGGCTTTGGACAGTAACGGGGGAGGGTACATTCCAATAGCCCTTCCTGAGGCCAGTTCTTGGGCTTTTTTTTTTTTTTTTTTCCCAGTTCTTGGCCTCATGTGGCCCGTTCCAGTTCGAGAATACCCAAGTGTCAGCAGGACCCAGACGCAGCTGCCCTCCCCACCCCCAGGCCGGCACATGGCTTGTGTCCGCACAGATGGTGCGGTGCCCACTGAGTAGGCTGCTGCTCTGCACGAAGGACTTGGGATGTAGCTGCCAGGGAACTCACCGTGGCCCTTGTTGCAGTTTTGTACTCTACTTGGTTTTTCAGTGAAGCTTAATCACCGTTTTTTAAAACAAGACTTGAAGCTCGTTTCTAGACCTTTCACAGTGTACAGTATTTTACTTACTTGAGCTGTATTAAAAGTGTGTTCATTTACTTCCCAGGGCCCTGGTTCTATTTTTAGTCGCTTTAGAAATCTGACAAGCCTGGTTTTTGTAACTCCTTTGCTTGGGGGAGTGGTGCTCTCATCCTCAGGGGGGCTACTGGAGTCCACAGCACTGCTGGCCCCTGCTGCCACCCTTCTTACCATCAACCCGTTCATGTGATGTGGGATTTGAGTCCTGTGTAGAGTAATTCCAAGGCTAAGAGGCAATTTATTTATGAAATTTATTTTCTGATATATAAATTATGCTTTTCTCTGGGCAGATAGCGTTCCCCTTATTGCACTAATAGCACATCTGTAATACCACGCTACAGGGCAGGTCTCGAGAGGTTCGTACTCTTCAGTGTAGCACTTGTCTGCCAGGCACTGTGGGGAGGGGGCCCGCAAAGCCAGGGTCCCTCAGGGTGAAGAATTGGGAGGGAACAACTTGATACCATTCTGATAGGCGCTTTTCTCCCAGAGGGGGAACATGCAAAGCATCCTGGTTCTGGGTGTGGGGAAGAGCAGGAGGGCTGAGAAGCCCAATACAACACCTCAGCTCAGCTCCCCTCTCTTAGGGAAGAGGGGACTCATTTTTCTCTCATCTGTAAGAAGTCTTTCTGGCCTAGCTGATGCTTTGCAGAAACGATGAGGATGAGGTCATCAGAATTTAGCAGCAGTTGAGATCAGGCCATACACTGCCATAGTATGCTTAGTATGCTCAGATGTCCCTATGCCCACACTAATTAGCAAAGTTCTGATGCTGGATCTTCTGACCACTGGTCAAGGCTGTAATGAGACCGAGTCTGCAGGCAGAGTGACAGGGATGCCAGGGGAAGAAGGGTGGGGGGCCACGAGGGGGTGGGGGATGAGCAGTGATTGTAACATGATTGGGCCCTCTGCAGACAGAGGCTGGACTGGACAGGGGCGGGGCGAGGAGGAGCTGCATAGTCCAGGAGCTCCCCGCACTCTGCCTTCGCACTACACTGGAGACAAGTTGCTCACACTCTAAAGCACGTTCTTGATACAGGAACAGGGACTTTGGGGGGAAGCGGTGATTTGGTTTTGGGCAAGAGCATGTCAAGCCTTCATGAGAGCAGCCACCACAGCCTTGGCGTTGAGACTACGTAGGTCACAGTAGGTCTGGCCAGTGCCCACAAACACGATGGGTTTGCTTGTGATGTAGGTCATAGAAATAGCAGCTCCCACCTGAGGTGGAAAAAGGGGTACCCGATCAACTCAAGGACCTTCAGTTCACTCCCCAGTACAGGAAGCTCTGTAGCAAACAGGGCCTCAGCTCCCCTGTAGATGGCCACTCCCTGCCCTCCCAGTAACACTCGTATTTACCTTGTCATCAATGGTATCAAATTTGGTAAGGACAATGCCATCAATGAGCCGAGGTGTTTGAGCCATAGAATGGTCAGCCAAGGCTCTGTTGAACTTGACCTGGAAAGAAGTGGGATGTAAGTGTAAAAAGCACCTAACTGGCCAAAGCTGAGGTTGGGGAGAACCACGCCATAGCCCTCACCAGTTGATCCACGGCCTCGTTGCCTACTAAGGCCTCCCCAACAAACAGCACCAAGTCAGGCGTGTTGACAGTAATGAGCTTGGCCAGGGCAGCCATCAGAGGGGCATTGTCTTGCATGCGACCGGCTGTGTCCACCAGCACCACATCAAAGCCTTGATTACGTGCTAGAGAGAGAAAAAGTGGCCGACTCAAAACTCCTGGGCTGTCACACGGATTTCCAGCTTTCTCTCAAGAAGTCCTGGCCTGACAATGTTAAAAGTCTACCAGTTTACTTTCTTGGGCTCTGGGTATGATCACAAGGTAGCGGGAAAAGAAAAACCTATTTTATGCTTGGCTCTCCAGGCAGTCAGGAAAAGGAGAGCAATTGATCGAGTGACCAAATACAGAGCTTTCTTCTGGGGGATATAGTAGCTTTGCTTGCAACTTACACCTGTCACCGAAAGCAGAGCATGGCAAGTCACCAATCCCGACTTGCTACCGAGCAGCCTGTTGGTAATAAGGGAACCCTGACACTCGGCATACTTTAAGCGAACCCGAGGAGGAAAGGGGCCCAGACCAGGTTCCCACACGCGGCGCGCACTTACCAAAGGCAATAGCTTCCATGGCGATGCCAGCAGCATCCTTGCCATAGCCCTTCTCGAACAAGTGCACCATGGTGCGACCACCGTGACTCTCAGGGGGGTGCAGGGCACTCAAACGTCGGGTGTGTGTGCGCAGCTGCTCCACAGCCCCAGCACGAAATGTGTCACAGGCAGCAATGAGGACACTGAAGCCATTCTCTAGCAGCCAGAAAGAAATCTGCAAGAGAGACAAAGGAAAATATTACCTCGAACCAGAGCTGCTAAGACAGTGAAGAAATGTCAAACAGGTGGGGAACTGCACTGACCTTGGCAAGGTTCGTAGACTTCCCCACTCCATTAACGCCACAGAAGGTGACAACGTAAGGGCGCTGATGACGCTGGGCATCCATGATATCCCGGAGCATGTCGACACGCCGCTGCGGCTGCAGAATCTGCACCAGGGACTCTTGGAGGGCCTGCTTCACTGTGGAAGTCACCGCTGGAAGGGGGAGGAGGCGCAGCCATGAACCCCAAAGAGTGCATTCCATGAGTGCCCACCAGCTTTCTGTGCTAAGGAAACTCGAATCCAGGTGCTCACATGAGCAGGCCCTCATCACAGAAATCCACCCCGTATCTGAGACTGTCCTAGTAAATATTTTACAAGCATTAGTAGAGGTTTAGAGTTTAAGGGATTTGGCGAAAGCCAGGGTGGTCTATGCACCTGAACTCCTGGTGGACATCACACCCCACACACACTCTGCTTTAGGGTGATACTCACTGCTGAACGTCCCCATCACCTTCCCTTCCAGCTTGTTGGCCACGGACTCGCAGAGCTGGACTGCAATGTCTGCTGCCACGTTCTTCGCTGAGGAGAGGGCAGCAGGTGCGCTGTGAGTGCCTTGTCAACAGTCAGCGACCCGTGTGGTGCAGCCGAGAAACTAGTTTGTTCTGTTCTCCACCATCCCTCCCCACCAACAGGAGCCCACCTGCTCCCCAGAACTCACCGATGAGATGATCACGCATCTTGTCCAGCACAGATTCCATGTCTTCACGGCTCAAGCTCTTGGAGCCCACAAGGCCCTTCAGCATCCCAAACATGCCACCCAGAGTCCCCTTGGTAGCACTGCAGGCACAGGAGAGTGGGCGGAGTCAAGTCTCACCCACTCTGGAGCCACACATACCACCCACCACCTGCGATTTCCTACCTAGGCTTGGCAGGGTTTTGAGCAGCCCCCTCATCGTCCGAGCTGCTACAGTCCAGATCCTGAAGCTGCCCCCCAGGCCCAGTCCCTCGAATCTGCAGGGTACAGGGAAAGGAAGGAGCTAGGATTAGGCAAACTAACGGTTCTGAGGGAGGGGAAAAAAACCCAGAATTAATTGCTCTGTCCCCTCAGAGAAATCAAAGGTATCTCGACTTCCTCCCACATTGTTTTTTGAACGGTGACCTTCACTCTGGCCCCTGCTGACTATTACCAAATTGATGTCCTCAGGCGGGACGACCTCTGGCGCTCCATTGGTGGTAGGAGTGCTGTAATCCAGGGGTTCCTTGTTAGCACAGCCACCCGGCACCCACACCCGAGGTGCTTTCTTCCCCTTCTCCTTTGGAGCATCAGACTTCGTGGACTTGCTGAAAGGGTACAGCACAAGTTATGGTGCAGAAGCAGGAGAGAAAACATCTACCCAAGAACCACAGACGAAAACACCCTTGCCCCCAACATGGCTGGATTACAGCAAAGGTTAGAATGCTCACCTGGACTTCTCCATACCCTTCCCATGTTTCTGAATGAACTCCTCTCGCTTCCTCCGTATCAGCTCTTCTTTGGAAAGTTCTACCCCATTCTCAGCCCCCACAGACTTCTCTGCAGAGGCTGTTTTGCCGGTAGCCAAAGGGACATCAAAACCTGTTAGGAGAAAAAGGACCAGATTCCAACAAAATAGACAACGGGGAGAGAACATCTTCCAAATCCTTAAAGAGAAAACCAGCGCAAACATCTTGGGGCCCACAAGGACTGGGGATGAGAGCGAGGGTGGTGGGCATTTGAGTAGGGGAGACAGGCAATGACAAAGGACAGGGAACCACTTCAGTCCCTGGTACCACATTAACTTTGCATGGAATGTGTGTCCAATGAGCTCAAACTAACCTTCCTTCTTGGCCCCCTTGTTTTTTTTATTCTTTGCTTTCTCCTTGGGCTTTTCACCCCGTGTCTCAATCATGGATCTTACAGGTTTCTTGGCCTTTTCAGAATCTTCATATTTCTTCATGGTAGTTGGAACCCGGACCTTACTGCTCTCCTCTGCTTCACTAAAGAGAAAGAGAAAGGTTGGAGTCCAGAGAAAGGACCCTCATACTACGAGGGTAATTTTGAACTGGGCAGCAAATTTAGAAGCATCTTTAATAAACAGTTTATTTTCGATAAGTAGCCTCAGGAAGGGAGGGGAGCTCATCAAGTCATGGAAATTGATTTTGGAGAGGGGAGGCCTCTCACCGAAGGAGCTGCAGAAAGTCATGTTGGAAGTCGAAAGTGCCATTCAGTAGACTCAAAGCACTTTGCTGTTGGATCTCTGTGCGGTACTTGTCCCGAAACAGCCGGTGCACGTCATCTATCAACTTGTCTACATACGTCAGTGTTAGGATCTTCTGAAAACCAACCTGTTTAAGGGGAGAAACAGGGCCAACGGATCTGCTTACATGCCATTCCAGAAGACAGGGGAGCCAACTCAAGCCAGGCCTCCAGATTGGCTAAACTCTCTGGCAGGTGTCCCTGACCTGAGGGGGAGCCAAGCTTTCTGCCTGGGCCCCAGAGTTTCTTCCCTTTACCCGCACCCCCTTGCCTTCTCAATTACTTCATCATATAACACTTTCTTCAGTTAATCAGGGTTCTCTTACTAATCAGGACTGTGTTGAGGACGCACTTGTCCCTCTAAAATACCCCCACTTACCACAAACACCAGCTCAAACTGGTTGTCCAGTTTATACTTGAGTGTGAGCGCTTCATGGGTGAAGGAGTTGTTGCCTCCCCTTTCCTGGAAAGACAGTATGTCTCAGAGTTCCAACCATTCCCCAGAAAACCCAGTCTTGGACCCCTCAACGATTACCTTTGGGGAAAGAACCAGATATTCCCCCAGTCAAACCTGTTCCAGGACTGGTGGATGCTGGGAATTGCTCTCTAGCATTCCGCCAGGGAGAAACGAGATGACAAGCTGGGGGGGTGGGGCAAGAAGTGAGAGTGGCAAGACATATGGGAGCCAGAAGGAAAGTCGTCACATAAACAATCAGGTCCACTACCAGCTGTACGCTACTCGCAGTTTAAAAAGGCGTTTTCCCACCCATTATTTCACCCATCCTTGGAAACAACAGAAAACCAAGCTGCCAGGGACGAAGAAAGGGAACGATGTTAAAAGTCTGAAGAAGCGCCCACTCCGGCTAGAGTCCCAGAAAGTGGAAGGGGAGGGGGGGCCCGCAAAGTTGCTGGATGGCCTGAAGGGGGCGGAAGAAAGTGGCAGGATACCCGCGAGCGGCCAGTTCTCCGAACGGACAGGGTGGGAGCGAGGCGCGGGGTCCGTCGAGGGGGGACTACGGATCGGATGGGGGGACGAGCTCGCAGTTCTGACCCAGAGGGGGCGGTACCTGCAGCAGCACAGAACGAATCAACGCGTTAACGGGTCCGGTGCAGGAGTCGCTCACGCCCTGGAAGCACCAGAGCACGAGCCCGCCCTTCGAGAAAATGGTGAAGAAGTCGAGCATGGCGGCAGCGGGAAAGGAGCCCGGCTGGCGCCGGGAACTGAGGCCGCGATCGCCCGACTTCCTGCTGCGCCAAGCGCGGGACACGTCACACTAGCGGCCCCGGAAACTGGCTCAGCGGTACTTCCGCTCAGAGCCACGGGTTCCCTACCTTCCTCCGCCTGAGGGCGCTCTGCACCGACGTAGACAGCAGGCTGGCCAATGGCGGGCCGGGTCGGGTCTGGGCGGGGCTCTAGGGAGGTCACGGGGAGACGACTGCCTATAGCGTGCAGAGACGGGACCCCGAGGATCCGCTGGCCAATGGGTGCGCTCTCCGAACGCCGGGAGGCGCGGAGCAGTGACGGCTACAGGCTGTGCCAAGTTTGAAGGGTCGTTCCCAGAAAGCGCGCTCGGACGGGCCATGTTTCGAGGGGTGGTGCGGCTCCGTTCAGGCCGATGCCACTTGGGCCGGGGCCTAAGCACGCTCAGAGGAGGCTCGGCTCTGGGTAAAGTTGAGGGCACCGGAGGGATCATGGTTCTGGGGTACCCCCAGTCTCCAGCTGTGTGACCTTCAGGACTGGGGACCCCGGCCGCGCTGGGCAGACAGTGGGTCAGCTGGGAGAAGGGGATAAGCTTCCCCGCTGGAACTCGTCAAGCCTGGGCAGGTGTATGGATGCCGAGGTTGCCCTTCCCCAGGTGCCAAATCCTGGATGTCTCTGTACCTCAGCTTCCCATCAGCGTAAGAGGCCAGGCTGATTCCTTAGCTGCACAGATGTACATCGAGTCCTGCTCGAGTGCAGTATCGACGGTGCTTAGAGTCGGGGCCGTGAGGGAGGAAAGAGAAAGTGATGGTTGAGTATGTGCCCTGGAGGTGCCTGCATTGGAGCTGGAGAGGGCAGACGTTCTAGACCGGTTCAAGACTGGCCAGGCCCCAAGCTAGTGTCGTTGTAGAAGTGTCGACACGTGGAGCAGGTGGCAACAGAGATCAGATTTGAAGGATGTTTACTGGCTCTGGGAAGGTGTGTGTTTCAGTTTCTGGAAAACTGAGCAAAGGTTAGGAAGTAAAAAGCATTTTTCTTGTGCAAGGAACTAGCCAAAGCCATCTGAAGGGTTGGAGCGATAGTGTGAAATGCGTGGACAGGTAAGGTAAGCCCAGACCAGAGAAAGATTCTAACGCTGCTGCCCTTGGTCTTGGAAACAGTGGAAGGACTTGCACGTTTGTGAGTTAGGTGTTAATGACAAAGGATTCGTTTATTCAGCATAATCATTGAGCACCTCGGCTGTGCCAGGTGGTCTGCTAGACTGGAGATTCAGTGGTGAAGGTAGACATGGTATAGTATGAAGCAATCACAAGTCAACAAATTCAAAGTTGCAAGTGTGTTTCATGTTCCAAAAGAGGGTCACAGAACTGTGAGTGAATGTGACGGCAGAATCCGACATAGTCCAGTGGGGGCGGTCAGAAAAGGTTTCCCTAAGGAAATAACTGAGCTGATGTTTAAAGGAAGCAGTTACTGGGGCAAAGAAGTGGACCCAGAGTTTGAAAGCCGAGGGAACACCCGTGTAGACTTCCTGTGATGGGAGGAAAAACGGTGCCATCGAGGAAGTAAAGGGGCGGGGCGGAGCTGGAGTGAGCAGGGGAGGACAAGGTGAACTGGAGCCAGACTTTGTCTCATGGACCGTGTTCGTGGATTTTGGACTTTTATCCTTAGAGTAACGGAAAGCCTTTGGAGCGTTTTAAGCAAGGGAGTGTGATTAAATTAGTGTTTAGAAAAGATCATTCAAGCTAGGACATGGAAATGAATTTGGGGGTGTTGGCAAGAGGAGAATTAGTGGGAACAGTTAGGAGGCTTTTGTGTTGATCTAAGAGATTATGGCAGCTTGGTCTAGGACACTGGTGACAGAGATAGAAAAAGGGGACAGATTGGGGAGATATTTAGGAGGCAAAGTCATCAAAACTTGATAATATATATGACATGAATGTGAGTTTGCTGGTGGTGACATATCCAGGATAAGGGGTCACTCAGAGGTATCATGCTTCAGAGGTTGCTGCAGCACAGAGAGTACTGGGACCTCTTGGTCCAGGAGCCTGGGACATCCAAGTGGAGGTGACAGTGCAGTAATGCAGTCGAGTATACTGCATTACTCTCCTGCAAGGAGCTGGCCAAAGCCATCTAAAGTCCAGGCGGCTCACAAGAGAGAGAGGTCTGCACAGGAGATAAAGATGCTTAAGTCACCTGTCCTAGGGACCAGGTGTAGAGTGTTCATTTTAGGGAGTTGAACCTTGTGCTGGGCGTGATGCATGAAACAGAGGAGAGACTAGTAGCATGCAGACCATGCAGCGAAGCTGTGGAATACTGCTGGTGCATGTGACCTTATGAGAGGGGATGACGGTGGGGACCGCCACCTCAGTGAAGTTCAGCCCACCTTTTCCTGTGCCCACCCCCAAACCCCCTACCGCCCGCAAAGGAAATGTACAACCCTCTGACCATCACTGCATCCCACAGACTGGGCTGGAAAGGTGTCTGAAATTAAGAAGAAGATGCAGTCATTTCTTCCTGGAGGGGCCTGGACCCCACTGTATGACACCAGCCACCTGCCCCCTGAACAGTCGGATGTGGTGATTGTGGGGGGTGGGGTGCTCGGCCTGTCGGTGGCCTATTGGCTGAAGAGGTTGGAGAAGCGACGAGGCGCCATCCGGGTGCTGGTGGTGGACCGGGACTACACGGTGAGGTCTGGGGTAGGACAGAGTCATGGGCGGGGCTAGGACTTGGGTTTTACCGAGGACTCTAGGGATGAGGGAATGGGAGAAAAGACCTCAATATTTGGAGGTCCAAGGACTGTGCTTTGGACCTTACTGAGATAGTCCCATGTTCTTCCGCCCTTACACTTGGGACCTTGGCAGTAGTTTTTGCCTTTGAAAGGGAATTTTACAATGTTGGATCTCTCGAGACATCACAGGTCTGGCCAAGAGAGCCTGCACTGAAAGTATAATTGATACAAACAGCCCCCTTTAGGTGTCACTATTTCTGAAATTTTGCCCTGATCTGTTCCCCCTACTGCTGCCAGCCAGCCAGCCAGCCAGCCAGCCAGGAATCTTGCTACTTTGGCCATATCCCTTTATCTTCCAATCAGTAGATTAAATGTTAACCCCCTGCCCTTGGACTTCTGGGCCATTACCATCTTGTACAACTGCCGGCCTGTTCGTGACGACTGACTGTCTCTGCTCTGCTCGCCCGCCAGCAAGGACTTGAATAACTTGTCCTCTCCGGGCTCCAGGACTGACACACGGATTTAGCCCTGTCGGCTCCTCTTTGATTACAAACCTGGACCCCCCTTTAGCTTTCGGTGTGTGACTCGCTGCTTCGTTGACAGCGTCCTGCTGCCGTGCGGCAGGGGACTCACGGGTCCACCAACTCCCCTTGTCTTCCCACAGTATTCCCGGGCCTCCACTGGGCTTTCCGTGGGCGGGATCCGCCAGCAGTTCTCCCTGCCCGAGAACATCCAGCTCTCCCTCTTCTCAGTCGACTTTCTACGGAACATCAACGTAGGTGCATGGAGACTTGGGGGTTGGCGTGGTGACCCCTCTTTGACCCCAGAGAGAGGCGCAGTCCAGCTGGCTAGGGGGGGCAGAACAGGAGCAGGCAAGTCGGAAGCAAAGCACGCCCCTACCTGCCCCGTTTTTTCCCAGTGGCGGTGCCTGGAGGAGGGCTCCCCTCAGGGTTAGGGCCCTGAGCCCTGGGAGTCATAGGTGAGGAAGCCAGGAACAACTCTGTCCCACCTTCAATTTTAAAAACATTTTTATTTTTTTTAATTATCTTAATGATGTTCAATTATAGTTGTCTGTGTTTACCCACCACTACTCCCCCCTCCCCACCTCAGCCAAACCCACCTCCCTCCCTTACTTCCAAGATTTTTATTTTTAGAGAGAGAAACATCACTGTGTGAGAGACACATCAGTCAGTTGCCTCTCACACGCCCCCAACTGGGGGCCTGGCCTGCAACCCAGCCATGTGCCCTGACTGGGAACTGAACCTGTAGCCCTTCAGTTTGCAGGCTGGCATTCAACCCACTGAGGCACACCAGCCAGGGCTCCATCCCTCCTTTCAATCAGCTTCTCTGAGGTGCTCTTTTCGCCTGTAGGATTACCTGGCTGTAGTCGATGACCCTCCACTGGACCTCCAGTTCAACCCCTCGGGTTATCTCTTCCTGGCCTCAGAGGAGGGTGCTGCAATCATGGAGAGCAACGTGAAAGTGCAGAGGTGGGTGCCCGGTGCACGTGGGACTTCGGGACCCGGCGCTGAGGGCTGTGGTGCAGACCTGGGCCATGCGCTGCCGCAGAGCATCCTAAATGGCCAGATGATGAGAGCCGCCTGGGACACACTCCGGACCCAATAAACCAGAATTCCCAGGGAGGGGCCCAGAAACATGCAGCCATTTCCCAGAGAGCCAGTCAGTCCGTGTTCCAGGCTTCACAGGCCACACAGTCCCCACTGCCGTCACTCAGCTCGCAGCTGAAGCCCAGAATCTGTGACAGACAGAAGAGCACACAGATGGGGGGGGCCGTGCACCTGGGCTGCAGCCGGATGTGGCGTCCCACCCTCAGTGGTGGTCTCCATCAGCCGCCGGCGAGCGTCTTCAGCAGACGCTTCTCCCAGCCTCACCAGTGACGTGGGGCCCTGTCCTGGTGGCTTCAGATGTTAGCTAGCTCCTGTATCATCGGAACATCCCCATTTACGTGTGGGGAAATCGAGGCACAAAGGGCTAGTAAGCAGTGGTGCTGGGATTCCAACCAGGTGGTCTGGATCGTGAGTGCGGTCTTCCAGCAGCTATGTTGCTGCCTTCGGACACGGGAATTCCAGGGGTGGTGGCGCTGCTGGCAGACGTGATTGCACCGGGAGGCGGGCAGGGAGGCTGCCCCAGGCAGAGTGGAGGGACAGAGCAAAAGGACATGCGAGTAGTTAGGGGGTGGCAAGGACTTCAGCGCGGCCAGGGGGACAGCAGGCTGTTGGAGAGGAGGAAGGGATCGATGACGAGTTGCCTCGGAGGCTCGTTCTCCACCCATTGGACCAGGACAGCAAACTGGGGAGTCGGGCAGAGAAGGGCATAGATGAGGTCGAGGCCACACCTGTGAGCTGGGTCCGCACTGCTCCCTCTGCACACTCACCCTCTCTGCCGCGCACTCGCGCACACACACACACACCCATGTTTCTTTCAGACAGGAAGGAGCCAGAGTGTGTCTGATGTCCCCTGAGCAGCTGCGGAACAAGTTTCCCTGGATAAACACAGAGGGAGTAGCCTTGGCGTCTTATGGTGAGGCCTGCTTGCATCGGGGTTGGGGGTGCGGGTACCCCAGGTGCGAAGTCTCAGCACCCTGCAGCCAAGTGAAGGGCGGACGCTCCCCTCCTGGCCGGCAGGGCCTCCCCGGCGGTGCCAGCTCTCAGTTCTTCTGCCAGATTTGACTCGGTGCACTCGGTCAACCTGACCCTCCCCAGCCTGCGGGCCCAGAAAGAGCTGGGGGTGCGGGAAGTCCAGTAGGAGAGGAGGTTCTAGTCCCTCTTCACGAGTCCTCTTTTGTTCCCCACAGGGTTGGAGGGTGAAGGTTGGTTTGACCCCGGATGTCTGCTCCAGGGGCTCCGGCGAAAGGTGCAGGCCATGGGGGTCCATTTCTGCCAAGGAGAGGTGACACGTGAGTCCGAGGCCCCACGCCCACTGCTTATACCATTGGCCGTCCAGGGCACAGCCTTGACTGTGTCTTACCTTCACGCACAGGCCAAGCAAGGGTTGGTGGGGAGATGGCTTCTCCCCTGTGGGCTGGCCCTGGCATCCCAACCCCAGCCCCTGGCTCGGCCTCCTCCTGAGTCCTGACCCTCTTGAAGATAGCAGTGCTCTCCGTCCTGAGTGGGGCCACGTGCGTGCCAGTGATGCTATTGCTGTCAGTGTCTGGGAAGCTCCCAGCCTCCTGGCCTCCTTTCCTTCGGAGACCGACGGAATTCCCATCTCCTTCCCCTTCAGGGCCTCAAGGGTTTGTTTCATTTTCCTTTTCCTGCAGGTTTTGTCTGTTCCTCCAACCACATGGAGACCACGAGTGGGGAAGAGATGACCTTCAAAAGGATCCATGAAGTTCATGTAAGTCCTCAGCCTAAGTATCTTCCTTACCAAAGTGGAGGGATGAGAAAGTTAATGATTATCATTGATCTTCTGCCCACTGCCAGCGTGGGTAAACTAAGGCCCAGGAAGAAACTTGCCTCTCTCAGTGGCCAGTGTGAGGGCCAGCCCTCCCTCCCTCCCTCCCGCTCTGGTGCCTGCAGGTGAAGATGGACCACAGCATGGAATACCAGCCTGTGGAGTGCGCCATCGTGATCAACGCGGCCGGGGCCTGGTCTGGGCGGGTAGCAGAGCTGGCTGGTATTGGGAAGGGGCCGCCTGGCACCCTACAGGGCACCAAGCTGCCTGTGGAACCGAGGAAAAGGTGACTTGCCCCAGGGCGGCTGAGGAGGTTGTTGAGTGGAAGGGGGGATGAATTGCCGTCCCCCCACACCCTAACCCCAGGGTTGCGGCAGGTATGTGTACCTGTGGCACTGCCCGCAGGGGCCAGGCCTGGAGTCTCCCCTCGTTGCAGACACCAGTGGAGCCTACTTCCGCCGGGAGGGATTAGGCAACAACTACTTGGGTGGCTGTAGCCCCACCGAGGTAAGCGAAGTGGGGTCATGGGCGCTGGGGAGGAGACAGACCGATAGTCGTTACCGAGGCGGGCCTTTGGGGAGGGCCCGGTGCTGCTGTTAGTGTTGCAGCCCCTCCGGGTTTGAAATGGGCTCTCTCGTCCCTGTCCCCCACCTTCTGGAGGGGGCTGTTTAAAGGGGTCTGTGAGACCTGACTCTGTCCTCGGGCCTCAGGTAATGTAAGCCTTGTTCCCACCTCTCACCTCAGGAGGAGGAACCAGACCCAGAGAACCTGGAAGTGGACTATGATTTCTTCCAGAGCAAGGTATGGCCCCGTTTGGCCTGGAGGATACCAGCTTTCGAGAGTCTGAAGGTAACTAGAAGGAAGGAGACAGATGACACTGGAGCCCCGTGGTCCCCTTGGAAGGCCTGTCCTCAGCCTCTGTGTGCCTGCCTCACAACTGCTAAGGACTCCGTGGTCTAAGGGCCCATCCCATCGAGCCCCCACCCAGCAGTGGTAGAGGGTGCTGAGGCCTGATTAGGAGAGAGGACGGGGAGTTCTGGCAGCCTTCCTGAGAACCCCAGCATCCTGTGCCCCCGCAGGTCCGGAGCGCTTGGGCTGGCTACTACGACTACAACACCTTTGACCAGAACGGTGTGGTGGGCCCCCACCCACTGGTTGTCAACATGTACTTTGCCACGGGCTTCAGTGGCCACGGGCTCCAGCAGGCACCTGCTGTGGGGCGGGCAGTGGCCGAGATGGTGCTAGAGGGCCACTTCCAAACCATCAACCTGAGCCCCTTCCTCTTCAGCCGCTTCTACTTTGAAGAGAAAGTCCAAGAGCACAACATCTTCTGAGCCTGTAAGCTCTTCACTGGCCTCCTTTCCCGTGTCATCCCGTGTCTCAGATCCTGGCCACCGTCATGGCGTCTTCCCTGGCACCATCTTGGGAGGCAGGCTGAGGTTTCCTGCACCCTCCTGCTGGTGCCCAGGTGATTCTGTCGCATGTGGCTGGGCAGGTGGGCAGACTGCAGGCTCTGAGGTCCTGCACTGGAGGCCCAGGCTGACAGAGAGCGATGGGGCAGGACCCCAGGACAGATCTCTGGCCCAGGACGATGCTACCCGCCAAGGCAGTCCATCAGGACAGAGCACCTTGGTGGCCCTGAGCTCTGTGGCCCAGGACTGGCTCCTTCCTGGTGCCAACCCAGAAAGATCGCCTCTGCCCCTTGTTGCAGAGCCCAGGCAGGGAGCGTTCTGGTGCAGCTTGGCCCAGACTTATTACCAGTCAATAAATGGGATTAGTTCCATCCTGCCAGTTTCCTGCCCCTTCCTCTCTTCTCCCCACGGCAGTTCCCTCTGAAGTGCCCACCAGGCTGGGAGGAGCATAGCCTCCTCCTCCCACTTCCAGGGGCGATCTTAAATCCTGGTTTGCAAGCTAGTGCCCCCTTTGCCCACTCCGGGCAGGGGGGTGGTTGCAGAGGAGAGGAGGGTGTTCATTCCTCTGCAGTATCATCAGCTCCAGCTTTCGGCCAGACCCTGGGCTGCACATTAGAGATGCACCAGCAGGCAGACCTAAAGGATAGGTAGCTTAACAAAGGGGGTGCAGGCATAAGTGGGGAGGGGAGTGATTCCAGGTTCAGGGATGGAAAACCGTATGCAAAGGCCAGGGACCAAGAATTAGTAAGGTTCAAAAAACTGGCAAGATCATGCATTATTTGTCCTAGCAGGTCATGGCGGGAAAGAAAAGGTACTTCAGGGCCAGGGGCTGAAGAGCCGTGCTCTGGGCTTGGATTTCCTTCTGTGGGCAGGGGCCGCTGATGGGTTTTCAATAGGGAAGGGACGTGATCGGGTTTCCTTTTAGAAAAAACACCCAGCCTGCCACGTGGACAGCAGGCTGTGAGGCCCCAGCAGGCTGCTGGACGGACAGAAGGCTGCCGCTGTAGTCCGCACAGCAAGAACAGGCCTGCACGGTCCTGGTGAGGAGTGCGCTGGTCCAAGAAGCTATAGTGGCCCCAGGAAACTGGGTCAAGTAAGGCTCTCGTCTCTGTTGAACAACTAGATGGATGTCCTGCTTTCACAGAGATGAGGACGGAGTTGTGACGGACAGAATGGTTCTGTTGGGGCAGTGAGCTGAGTGCCTGCAGGACACCTGGCGAGCCGTCTAACAGGGTTGAATTTATTGTTACGGCCGCAGGGTGGTCTGGGCTGAGGTAGAGATGGGGACACCGTGGAAGAGGATGCTGTCACTGTGGGAGGGTAGAACGGTAGGGACAGAGGGGTGAAGCTGGAGGGACTCCATCACCTTTAAGGGAGGAACCAGAGGCTGCTGACGAGGTGGCCAGGGTCAGAAAAGCCAGGCGAGTGAGGGGACTAGCCAAGGAGGGATGTTTATGGGACAAATGTACAGGGGGGCTGGAAGCCACTCAGGCAGTCTGGGGAACCTCAGAGAGAGCTGGTCCGGGACAGAGTACACCTCAGGGGGGTCTGAGGGGTGGGCCACCATTCAGAAGGGAGAGGTGAATGAGCATAGACACAGCTAATGAAGGGCCCCCACCCCCAAAATGCCTTTGGGGAGAAGCTTGAAGCAAAAGATGGAGGTGGGCCTAACTGATGGTCACCTGGGGCAGGGGGTGGGGGCAGGGGTGTGTGTGGATGTGCTGCCAGTAAGGTAACACGAGAAACCCCTGGAGGGTGAAGGGTTAAAGAAGCAGGAAAGGAGGAGCCACCGGAACTTGGTTTGAAAGACAGGAAGGAACTTGCCAGGGGCATAAGGGTAGGGGCACCCTTAACCTTGTGGGCTGGCCTCCTTAGCCACCCAGCATCACCCTCCAGTGCTGACACCTCTGTTTATGGGTCAGGAAAAAGGCCTCCAACTGGCTCTGCCCTCAGAAGCTACTTCCTCCGAGATAACAAATGAACTCAGTAAGGCATTGGTGAATCCTGTCCTCTCTCAGGGCCTTTTTCAGGAGGCTAGGCGAGTCTGTACTCAACACTGCTTGTGTCACTGTTAAACTGTGAGGGACAGGGACTCAGCCCCCCCTCCACGCCGGCAGGGAGCCGGGAGCCGGAAGATGGGTCCCTGGCCTCAGGGCATCTTCAGTCTAAGGCGAGGGCTAAGCTGCGGGAGTACAAGCTCCCAGTAACACCCGGTGCTGCTGGAATTTGGAAAAAGGGGTGGGAAGGGAAGGTTAAGAAGGGTTTCCCTGCATAGGATACAAAGATGAGTTTCAGCAGTGGGGTTGCTGAAGGCAGATCTGAGAAAAGGGAGGGCCCTGTGGGCGGAGGGGAATGGGGGCCCAGGCGCAGAGCTGGGAGAGCAGAGGGATCCTCTTCCCCAAGGCTGCGGGGGTTCCTGTGGGCGCAAGGGCTCATCTGCAACTTTCTGCCCAAGTGGTAACTCCCTCGGTGCCCTCCAACCCACCAGCAGGCAAGGCCCATCTCCGCAGGCCCAGAGGCCGGGCGGGCCCTGCTGGGGCTGACCCCGCCTGCACCTCCGGGTGCCACTGGGCGGGCGCAAGAGGAGGCGGGGCACAGGCTGGGCGCTTCCAGGGAGGGGGCCGCTCCCTGGCCCTCGCCTCACTTCCCTTCGGCCAGGGCGGCCAGCCCCGCGCCTAAGCCCGCATGCACCACCACAACCTAGTCCTGCGCAGGTGAGCGCATGGAGGAGGTGGGGGGAGCGGTGGGGGCCCGCGCGGAGCGGGGGTGCGGGGCGTGTGCTGGGGTCCAGGAAGGGAGGGCGGGCAGCCTTGGGGAAGGCTGGACCTGCGTCTGGCCCTGTGCCCCGCACTCGGCCCAGCCCTGAGCGCACTTGCCATCCGCTGCCTCCCTCCGGCCCCTTGACCTGCTGCTTCCGGCACCCAGAGCACGGAAGCAGGATAGAAGAGCCTCCGAGACAGCTGTCACCATCCTGTCGCAAAGAAGCTGGTTCGGGGAGCCTTCCTTGAACCGGAGAAGAGGGCTTGGTAGGGTTTCTCCCGCAGCCTCCCCTGCTGTGCTCAGCGCTTTGCTCTCTGCGCTTCCGATGGTCTTGTGACCGAGTTCCTGCGGGGACAGGGCTTTCCTCAGGGTAATGACCTGCAGACATTCCTCCCACAGTCATTTCACCAACATCTACCATGGACTAGGCAGCATAAAAAGCGCAGGAATGCCACCACAGAATAAGACGGATTCACCTCCCTCCTGGAGACAGACGGGCGGGTGAGAAATCACAGCCCCTCCTGGCCAGTGCAGCTTGGAGAAGGGAAGTTCTGTAGCTG
This sequence comes from Tonatia bakeri, assembly GCA_004024845.1. Classification (NCBI taxonomy): domain Eukaryota; kingdom Metazoa; phylum Chordata; class Mammalia; order Chiroptera; family Phyllostomidae; genus Tonatia; species Tonatia bakeri. The sequence continues at coordinate 74,383 of PVIA01001881.1, forward strand.
CACGGGGTGGGGGGACCAAGGGTCAGTGATGACTGACTGTCACAGGAAGTCATATCTAGTTGGTTTTTAAACTATTTTTTCATGGCACACATCGTAAGTGTACCTCCTATGCAGACCGCACAGGGAACCTTTCTGGACTGTGCCCCCCGCATCCAGAGTTCATAGAACACCGCCAGCTCTGCAAAAGCCCTCCTGGACCAAGTCCAGGCACTGCTCCCGCCCCAGCAGAGCTGCTCTCCTGGCGTCCAGCCTCAGCAAGTAGTTCACTTGGTTTTGAATGTTCGATGCATGGAATCGTATGGTGTGTACTTTTTGCGTGTGGAGCGTTATACTCGACATGCGAGATTCACCCATGTTGCACGTGGCAGGAATTCCTTCGTTCGCTTTGGGGTGCAATGTCGCACTGTATAGACAGGCAGACAGGCCGTGGTTCATTTCTGCTGGACGCTTCGGCCCACTCGGGCTGTTTGCAGCTTGGGGTTGCTATTGTTTTCGGTAGTGCTGCCAAGGCATTCTTGTGTTTGCCTTTCAGTGAGTCCATGTTAAGCGCTTCTGCTGAGTTTGTTCCTTGAGGGGAATTGCTGGGTGTGTCCGTGGTCAGCTTTCAAAACCGGTTGTACCGATTCACGTTTCTACCTGCCGTGTGTGTTCCGTTCCTCCTCACCCCCACCCATATTTGATACTGTCTCATTCACAGCTGCGTTCCTCTGCCCGGGGTGTGGGCGGTGGTGTTGCAATGAGGGTTTAATTTGCAGTTACTGGTGACTGATGACCTGTGCTTATTTTTCCTGTCTATTAGCCATTTGGGTGTTCTTTTTTTGGTGACGTGTCTGTTCAATTCTTCCATGCACTTTCTAATAGATTTTCCCTCTCTCTTTTGCCAGTTTGTAAGAGTTCTTAAATATTTGGAATATGAAAAATTGATTGGATATGTAATTTTACGACATCTTTTTTTCTCCCAGAAGATTGTCTTTTCACTGTCCTAATGACATCTTTTGATGAACAGAAGTTTTCCATTTTAATGTTGTCCAGTTTATTGGGAATATTAAGTCCAGTTTGAAAAAACAGTCTTTGAGGGAACTTGAAATAGGTGAAGGGGGTCAAAAGGGACCAACTTTTGTTTTTAAAATAAACAAGTCATGAGGATACAAGGTCCACCATGGTGACCATAGTTAACAATACTGTACTGTATACTTGAACGTTGCTAAGAGACTAGATCTTAAAGGTCTCATCACAAGAAAACAGCATCGTAACCATGTATGGCATAGTAAGCAGACTTGTCGGGATGGTCATTACACTGTACTTGTATACATACAGGGTGGGGCAGAAGTGGGTTTACAGTTGTGAGTACAAACAAACACGGAGCCTGTTCTTGTATTTTTCACTAATTATTGTATTATCTTCCATGTGAACAAATAAACCTACCCTGTATATTGAATCATTATGTTGTACACCTGAAATTAACATAATGTCATATGTCTTATATCTCAATTTTTTGAAAATCAGGAAGATTTTTTTAGAAAAGGAAGAAAAAGTCAGGAAGACAATCAAAGTCAGGAAGATAATCTCCTGTACTTTCCTTTAAGAGCTTTATTGTTATTATCATGCATATCTATGCTCCACTTGAAATTAATTTTATGTATGGCATTTTGATAGGGATTATGTTAAATCTATAGATTGCTTTGGGTAGTATGGACATTTTAATGATGTTAATTCTCTTCCGATCCGTGAGTGTGGTATGTGCTTCCATTTATTTGTATCTTCTTCAATTTCTTTCTTCCTTGTCTTACAATGTTTCAAGTGCAGGTCTTATACCACCTTGATTAGATCTGTTCCCAGGTATTTTAATTTATTTTTGATGCAATTGTAAATGGGATTGTTTTCTTTGTTTCTCTTTTTGATAGTTCATTATGGGTGTATAAAATGCAACCAATTTTTTAATATTTTGTACCCTGTGTACTGAATTCATTTATCGGTTCTAGTAGGTTTTTTTGTGGAATCTTTAGGTTCTCTCTTTATTATCATGGCATCTGCAAATAAGGACAGTTTTACTTCTTTTTTTCCAATTTGGATGTATTTTATTTCTTTTTAAATTGATTTTTTATTTTTATATGTATTAGCTTGAGAGAGAGAGAGAGAGAGAGGAAAGAGGGTCAGGAAGAGAGAGAGAAGGACGGGAGGATGGGGGGAGGGAGGGAAGGAGAGAGAGAGAAACTGATTTGCTGTTACACCTATCCATGCATTCACTGGCTGACTTTTATATGTGCTCCGACTGGGGATCAAACCTGCACCTTTGGCATAACTGCATGATGCTCTAACCAACTGAGCTACTTGGCCAGGGCCCTTGTTTGTGTTTTATTTCTTCTTCTTGTCTATTGTGGCTAGAACTTCCGGAACTATGTTGAATAAAAGTAGTGAAAGTGGGCATCCCTGTCTACTTCTTGATTTTAAGGGGAATGCTTTTAGTTTTCCCCCATTGAGTATGATGCTAGCTGTGGGTTGGTCATATATGGCCTTTATTATATTTAGGTAAGTTCCCTCTATTCCCTGAGAGTTTTTATTATAAATGGGTGCTAGATTTTGCTGAGAGTTTTTATTATAAATGGGTGCTAGATTTTGTCAAATGCTTTTTCTGCACCTATTGATAGGATTGTATGATTTTTTTTAAAGATTTTATTTATTTATTTTTAGAGAGGGAAGGGAGGAAGAGAGAGAGAGAAACATCAATGTGCGGTTGCTGGGGGCCATGGCCTGCAACCCAGGCATGTGCCCTAACTGGGAATCGAACCTGCGATGCTTTGGTTCGCAGCCCGCACTCAACACATTGAGCTATGCCAGCTAGGGCGATTGTATGATTTTTATCCTTCATTTTGTTTATGTGGTTAATTATTTGCAGATATTGAACAATCCTTGAATCCCAGGAATAAATCCCGTTTGATCATGGTATGTGATCTTTGTAATATATTCCTGGATTCGATTTGCTAATATTTTGTTGAGGATTTTTGCATCTGTGTTTATCAGGAATATTGACCGATAATTTTCTTTCTTTGTAGTGTTTTCATTTGGTTTTAGAATTAGGATAATGCTGGCTTCATAAAGGAGATTAGGGATCTTCCCTCCTCTTGAATTTTTTGGAGTGGTTTGAGAGGGATAGGCATTCATTCTTCTTTGAGTGTTTGGTAAAATTTGCCCGGAAAGCCACCCAGTCCAGGACTTTTGTTTGTTGAAAGTGTTTTGAATACTGCTGCTTTTTTTGGATGAGATTGGTCTGTTTAGATTTTCTGTTTCTTCTTGATTCAGTCTTCAAAGATTGTGCATTTCTAAGAATTTATCCATTTCTTCCCGATTGTCCAGTTGTTGGCATATAATATAATCCTTTATATTTCTGTGGTATCTGTTGTTACTTCTACTGTTTCTTTCTGGTTTTATTTATTTGGGTTTCTCTCTCTGAAGTCAGGTTAAAGGTTTATCAATCTTGTTTATCTTTAAAAACACAGCTCTTGGTTTCATTGATCTTTTGCTTTTCTTTTTTTTGTTACATTGATCTTCTGTATTTTTAAATTTAGACTTTATCTTATTTATTTCCACTCTGACTTTTATTATTTCCCTTCATTTACTGACTTTGAACTTTGTTTGTTTGGGTTTTTTTGGTTCCTTTAGGTATAAGGTTTGATTGTTTATTTGAGGTTTTTCTTATTTCTTGAAGTGGGCCTGCATTCCTATGAAGTTTCCTCTTACGACTGCTTGTGCTGTGTCTCAGAGATTTAGGATTATGGTGTTATCATTTTCGTTTGTCTCAAGGTATCTTTTGATTTCTGCCTTTATCTCTAGGTGAACCTGTTCATTGCTTTGTTACATGTTATTTAGCCTCAACGTGTTTGTGCTTTTCAGCTTTTTTCCCTTGTAATTGATTTGTAGTTTCATATTATTCTGGTTGGGAAAGATGTTTCATATGAGTTCAGTCTTTCTACAAAATTTATTGAGACTTGTTTTGTGCACTAAGTGATCTGTCCCGGAAAATGTTTTGTGTGCACTTGTAAAGAATATATATTCCACTTCTTTGGGGTGAAATGTTCAGGAAATATCAATTAAATTTATCAGTGTAATGTGTCCTTTCAGGCCACTGTTTCCTTGTTGATTTTCTGTCTGGAAGATCTATCCACTGATGTTGGTGGGGTATTAAAATCCCCTACTATGACTGTATTACTGTCAATCTCTCCCTTTAGGTCTATCAAGGTTTGCCTTATATATTTAGGTGCTTTTATGTTGAGTGCAAAAAATAGCTTCCTATCTGCTTGGCAACTATGTCTCCAAAATTTCAATCTATGACTATTACTAAATCTTTTAAAGATTACAGCATATATGAGTGTAACAGTTCCACAGCCTCAGCTGCACAAGAACTGAAAAGTAACAAGGAAGGCGTGCCAGGGTTTCAGGCTCCAGGAAGTAGACAGTCTCAACGGCTAATATGCCGTCTCTTGCTCAGCTATCCGCTGTCAAAGATGGCGTCATTTCCTGTGTTTAAACCTTCCTCCATCAGTCACAAGAGCTTATACCAGCCCACTTCCAGTGGCATCTGCTGTTGGGCAACTGGAGTTTTTCTTAACCAAGCAATGAAAAAAGGCCATTACCCCCAAATCAGCATGCATTGCCAGAAGGGCAGGTCATTGTATAAAATGAGAAACAAACTTTTAAATGTACATCTGTTGAGTAGATTCAAGCATGATGTTAATTTTCGATCTTTAGGCTGTCATTAAAATATCAGAAGGTTCTCCAGTTTGTTAGTGTAGCAAGGACAAATAACAAATTTTATAAGACAAAATGGAAAAAATCTCTGAGTACTACAAAAGCCAAGTGAGAGTGTGTTTACTGCTTGGGGGTGGAAAGCCGTATCTCTAATGGTTCAAAGGAAGATGTTGGCAGCCAGTAACCCCGGAGCCGCCGGGAAAGGATTTCAAAACCTGGTGGAAGTTATCGGGCGCTACCTGGCTCCACAGCGCGGAGGCTGCCTGAACCCCTGAGAGGCGAAGCGGGGACAAGCACACCGTATGCTAGTGTTTGTCTGTTCAAGTCCTGTCTGGCTTAGCAGCTTCACCGCTTTCCGCTTTCAAGTGTATTCTGATTCCTGTTCCCCTTCCATTTCTCTCTGCCCCGCCTGCTGCTGCGGTTCAAGTTCTTGCTTCAACTTCGATGTGTTTTCGTGAGTGAACAGTACCTCTCATCTCACATTCACCAGCTTAGTGATGAACAGAGCATTGCTGTCCGACACAGAGTGACATCCTTTGCATTCTGAATCCCCTTATTTCGCTGTGTCTGATGGTATGAGTTGCTTCTGTGTTAATTCCCAGGGGGCTGGTTTTGACCTTTGCAGATTCAGCGAAGAGCGAGGAAGCCGTTCTTCCCAAACCTAGGCCAAAAAAGCCTCTGCAGTCAGGGGTATCCTGGTCACTGTGGTGGGAAGAGAATGTGGCAGGTCCCGCATCCAAGGTATTCTTGGTCCTGTGCGTTGCCGTGCCCATTTAGAAGCAGTGTGACCGTTCCTTCCCCCCAAAACCAAAACCCTTGTGGAATGTGCGGCAGCACCAATCTAAAGGGGAGTTTGGGGAGAATTGATGACAATATTGAGTCTCTAAACCATGCATGTAATATACCCCTCCAGTATCTAGATGATTTTTAAAAGTTTTTAAAAAAAATTTTGTTTGTTTATTTTTAGGTAGAGAGTAAGGGAGGGAGAAAGGGAGAGAAACATCGATCAGTTGCTTCTTGCACACAGCCCAACGAGGGACCAAAGGTGTGACCCAGGCATGTGCCCTGATCGGGAAGGTGAACACCAGCGACCTTTCTCATTGTGGGGTGGCACCCAACCCACTGAGCCACACTGGTCAGGGTTCTAGATTATTTTAAATACATACTAATCCACACTATTTTCTGAGCATTATATGCCGTGCACCATTAGTACTTTATGTAAACACTAATATAAGGGCTAAAGGCCACAGTTAATAAAAGGCGAGAACCCAGGCCATGGCCTGCACAGGCTGCAGTCTTTGTCATTATGTGGCACCGCTTCCCTGAGCTGACAGCTGAGGGAGGAAGAGATGGAGGGATGGACAGAAGGAGAGAGGGAGGGAGGGAGGAAGGGAGGGAACAAGCTACTCAGGGGAAGGCCAACTTAGAGGGAAAGTTTCCCAGGATTTCTTCCATGTGTTCTCTCTTTTCTGCTCCATGTCTGTCTGTCTGGATACACAATAATTTGTCCAAATAGCAACTGCCCTCCCATTTCAGCTTTAACAGGAAGCCCCCGTGAAGAGCCAGTGGCCCTTCCCCGGACCCCGAATGCACGCCAGGCCCGGTGGAGCGGAGAGCAGGCGCCGTCCTGGTCATGCGGAGCTCATACGCTATACGTCTGGCCACATCACTCAGGCTCTGGTTTACCTAGAAACTGCCCCAATCACAGCGGCATCTCTCCCAGCAGGGTTGAGGGGCCCCCTTAGAGGCTGAGCCTCCATCAGGCAATGGAGAGAAAGAACATCGGAGCCCACCCATGCGTCCAAGAGTAAAGTAAGTACAGCTTTCGTGACCCTCTCTCTGTCTCTTGTAGGATGGCTGTTCCGTGGGTTCAAGACTGGGTCCTCTCCCTTCTCCCATGTCACCAATGCCTGGTCTCCGGGGGTTAGTTTTCAGTCCAACACTATGGCATCGCCCACCTCCTTCCCAGCCTCTGGTTCCAGGTCCAAGAAGCCTTTGGGCAAGATGGCTGGTGAGTGGAAGCAGAGTCCTGTTGCTGTTCCTGCTCCCCCTCCCCTCCACCCCTCCCTTCCGCCCCTTCTTCATATTGTTATGCAAGGCGTATTTTTTAATTGAAATGTGGTTGACACAAAACATTATATTAGTTTCAGGTGTACAGCATGCTTCACTATATATATTGCAAAATGACTGGCACAGGTTTAGTTGACATCTGTTGGCATACAGAATATCTTTCCTGTGTAGAGAACTTACAGTATTAGTAACCATACCCACTTGCTGTACCCTACATCTCAGGACTTACAAAGCAGTCAGTGTTCTGTCTTCAGGAGAACTTTAAGATAGTGCAGTCTTTGGGCGAGTCCTGAGGATGTGCCCCCTAGCCGGGCCCTAGGTCTGCAAGTCAGGCGGTGTTGGCCAGTGCAGGAAGATGGGCTGGATTCCTGGTCCAGGCTCCTCTCTGCGGCAGGGAGGAGGAGGCCTGGGGAGAATCAGGCCCGAGCAGAGTTTCTCTCGCAGGCTGGCTCAGGCAGGTCCTGTCCAAGAAACCCAACAAGATGCCTGCGTCCCAGGAAAGCCCCCCCAGTGCCACTCCGCCACCATGCTCGCAGGATGACCCTTCACCAAGGTGCCCCCAGGACCACCCCCCATCAGCCTCATTGGCGGAGTCTCCTGCCCTGCCACCTGCACAGGAGGGTGCCACCAGCAGCAGCAGTGGTGGCCGCTGGAGCAGGGACTACGACGTGTGCGTGTGCCACAGCGAGGAGGACCTGGCGGCCGCGCAGGAGTTGGTGGCCTACCTGGAGGACTGCTCCTCCAGCCTGCGCTGCTTCTTGCAGCTGCGTGATGCGGCCCCGGGCAGCGCCATCGTGTCCGAGCTGTGCCGGGCGCTGGACAGCAGCCACTGCCAGGTGCTGCTCATCACTCCTGGCTTCCAGCGTGACCCGTGGTGCAGGTACCAGATGCTGCAGGCCCTGAGCCAGGCCCCGGGGGCCGAGGGCCGCACCATCCCCCTGCTCACAGGCCTGGCCAGGGACACGTACCCGCCGGAGCTGCGCTTCATGTACTTTGTGGATGGCCAGGGCCCAGAACGAGGCTTCCGCCAAGTCAAGGATGCCATCCTGCGCTGTAAGCTCCTCGCTGGGGGGATCGGGGAGGGGTCAGCGTCTGATCTGCTTGGGCGCTCAGGAGACAGACCGTGTCGCCCCTTAGCTCAAAATGCAGGCTCCGAAAGCATTGTTTCTTGGGCAGTGACTTAACGCCTCTGTGCCTGGTTTTTGTCACTGGGGAAAGGAGAATGGTACCGTGCACCTCAATATGGGTATGCGCTAAGTTGGCATTGGAAGCAGGGCCGGACAGGAAAGCACTGGCAACAAGGCACGCATCAAGTCCTCCATACGCTTAGCCATTGTCAACATTTTTAGTATATTCATAGTATGAGTTTCCCTCATGGAGACCAGGTTGGAGATGTCCTCCAGGAGCTGGGAAGATGCCCGGAGGAACACTGGTGTAGTAAGGCAAAACGGTGCAAAATAGTAGGGAAGAATGGCCTCCAATCCATGTGCCCAGGGGAGGACATTATAGGACAGTGGGCTGGGAGAGAAAATCCGTAAAAAGTTAGAAGAGGCAGAGACCTGTTGCAGGAAACAGATGCTGGGTTTGTGGAGGGTGGCAGGCCCTGTGATTCTGTCTGGTCTCTTTCAGATCTGCAGACGCTCAGGTGACACTTCTTATGTCACGGCGGGACCCAGAAGGCTGGCGCAAAGCTGGAAACCAAGTTAGAGAGCCCAGGGCCTTGGATCCAGCCGGTGTGACAGGGCCTGAGGAGCTGGAGCTGGCAGCACTTCCCATGTGCTCTGGGATCAGATTGCCTAGCAGGCTCCCATTATTGCTGGGGACTCCCCAGGAAGGCCCTGGGGAAACTGGGGATTCCCCCAGAAAGGTCATGAGGAAGCTGGGGACTCCCCAGGAAGGCCCTGGTGCAGCCAGAAACTAGAGGTGGTAGGAGGAGGTGCTGCTTCCAGGATGACCACCAGTGTTTTGCCTCCTTATTGGACGTGAGGCTGACGCATCCCTAGGGCTTCTTCCCCTGGAATCGGGCACAGGTGTAGAGATGCGTTCCTCATGTACAGGCGACTCACCTGCTGCATCAGCCAGAAGCCTAGAGTACATGTCTCAGCATGGACGGTTTTTCCGGTTGCCTGGGAAGAAAGCCCTGGAACAGATGCCAGGAGAAAGCCAAAGGTATCACGTCTTTCACACTCAGACTGCTGCCGTTCTCTCTCCCTTCATTCACTTCAGAAAGCTACATGAAAAATAACACTCAGGATTGTACCATATTTATTTTTACTGCACGCATGTTGTTAAAGACTCAAACCTAGGAACCTTCCTGAACAGACAGGAGAAGACTGGAAGTAGGTGGGGTGAGGAGAAGGAAAGCTCAGACCTTTTACCTTGGATCAAAAGCCCACCCACCGATGCTTTGACATATGGGGCCTCAGGAGGTCTGGCTAGAGCCATGCTTCACCGTGTCTGCTTCGCCGCTGCACCTCGAGAGCCAGCGTTCTTCTGGCAGGTGACCGTGTGCCGTGAACGACAGGCAAGGTTTCGTTCATCTGTTCTCGGTGAAAGTGGGTTGTCGAGCCGAAACGAAGTTTTTGTTCCACCACTGTGTACCTTTGTGCTTCTCTTACCCCGCCTCCCCTTACACTGAAAAATATTTATACACATATATATTTTTGTAATGGAGATGCAGTTGGCATATGACGTGATACTAGTTTCAGGTATAGGATTCGATATTTGTGTATATTGTGAAAAAAGTTACATTTTAAACTATGAATTATTTTATTACATACAAAAGGACTAAAGCATACCACAGTGTACACTCGTGTGCCTTCCACCAGCTTAGGAAGCAAAACGTGACAATCCTGGGGTGCTCCCTTTGTGCCCTTAATTACCTCCCTCCTCCTCTCACCGGAAGTGACCACTACTCTACACTTCTCACCTTTGTCTAGAAATTTATTGTACACATGTGCATCCCAGACAACATGCTCCTTTTATATGGTTCGAATCTGTACCTGAACAGCGTTGTGATGTGCTCTGCCATCCCTTTGTTTGTCGCACGGGTGAGACTGAGCCACACTGAGGCACGCCACTGCAGCCAGTCCACTCCCAGTCAGTCCGCCGAGCACGTGCTCCACCCCCAGACCACGCGTTCTGTCGCAGATGGGTGTTTGGGTGTTCTTAGTGTTCTCGCTATTAAAAAGAAGGCGCTTTTTTGGGGGGGAAAAGTTAACCTTTTTGTACATGTTTCCATGAGCGTGATTTTCTAGGATTTAGCCTGGATGGGGAACAGCTGGGTAGTAAAGAATACACAGGTTTAGTTTTGGTAAAAGATACCAGATTTTCTTCCAAATTAGTTCTGGCAATTTATGTTCCTACCATTTGTGTATGAGTTCCCACGGTTTGATGTTCTTGATAACACTTTAGAATTATCAGATTTTAAAATGTTTGCTCATCTGGTGGGTGAAAGCTGGTATCCTATTATCATAATGTTCATATTTTCCTTTTTACTGGTTTTTAAAAATTAAAAAAAAATTTATTTTAGGGATAGGGTAAGGGAGGGAGAAAGACAGGGGGGGAAACATTGATGTGCAAGAGATATGATTGGTTGCCTCTCATGCCCCGCCACCAGGGCCTGGCCCACAATCCAGGCACATACATGCTCTGATCAGAAATTGAACCTGTTCAACCTTTTGGTTCATGGGCTGGCACTCAGTCCACTGAGCCACACCAGCCACAGCATCCTTTTTACCTTTTTCATGATAATCTGATGAATGAGTCCCTGTATGATGATAAATCCTAACACCCAACTTTAACAATTACCAACTCAGAGTTAAGCTTACATCAGCAATTACCCTACTCATTCCCTCACCACCCCCCCACCAGTTTTCTGAAGCAAATTCCAGGCATTATTTTATTCCTCTGTATTTAAGTATGTATCTCTAAATTATTAGAAGTTTTTTAAAAAATATGACAATATGGTGGTATCTTTTAAAGGATATCTTACTTTTACCTATTATTTTGTGGTCTGTGTTTTTGTGTCTTATTGAGAAAATCCTTCCTCACTCAGAAGAAGGCATTTTCTTTCAGAAGTACTTCACATGCAGGTCTTTAATGCACCCAGATGTTTTCTTTGGGTTTCTTTTTGTTGCTGTTGGTCTTGGCTTGTAAGTCAGGAATCTGTTTCCCCTGTTTGAACAGCTGATATTGACTAATTAGCCCATCCTCCCCCGCAGCTGACTGTAATGTCACTGCTTGTCATGTATGGCCTAGTCCTGGGTTCTCCAGTCACCCCCATTTCTGTATTTGTGTCTCCTTGTCAGTGGCACACGGCTTATTATGGTTTTTAATAAACCTGGCTAACTTGTGCATCAGTCCATGCTACCCTTCTCGTCCATCAAAATCACTCTGACTTTTCTTGTTCCTTTACTTTCATAGAAATTGTTTATTCAGTTTCTAGGAAAATGCCTGTTTTGTTCTGCTTTTTTTCTATGGGGCTGACACAGAGTTGAGAAATTCATTTGGGAGTTGAGAAAAATAGATTTTTTTATATTTCATATTCTTAAAAATGGTATATGTCCACTTTTTGATGTCTTTGAATGTATTTCAGTAAAGCTTCATAACTTTTTCCAGGTTGGTTAATCTTTTATTAGATTTCTTCCTTAGTATGTCATATTTTCTGTTGCTACTGTAAATATTTTTAAATTATGTTTTTTATCTGTTACTGATAGAGAAGATTTATACATTTTATTTTGCATACTAATCTGATAGTAATCAACCCACTGAATTATTTATTCTCTAAGGCCATAGATTTGGTTGAGTTTCTGTAAGACAATCATAAAATATGAGAGCAAAAACTTCTTGTCCTTCTGTGTTGTCCAGGACCACCAGTAAAGCGCCGAACATGACCTCGACGGCCACATTTGCCTCCATGATTTGGAAGGGGAAACTTCAAACATTTCACCATTAAATGTAACATTTGTTGTAGGTTTTTGGTTTGGTACATATCTTTTAAAAGTTGTAAGTATCCTGCTATTTCTAGTTACTTCTCTGGAATGGGTTTTAAATTTAATCTAAAATTTCCACATCTACTGAGGTGATGTGTTTTTCCCCCTTTTAATCAGCTGATGCAGTGAATAAAATGGGAATGTTTTCTAATGTTAAGCCAGCCTTACATTCCTGGGGTAAACTCAACTTGACCATGATGTATTTAATATCTTTGTTATGAGCTGCAGGATTCGGATTGCCAGCGTGTTTGTTAGGATTTTACATCTATGTTCGCGTGTGGGATTGGCTCGTATTGCTCTCTCTTGTGTCGTCCCTCTCTGGTCGTGTTACCAAGGTCGTACCAGCTTCATAAAACATTGGGGAGTGGTCCCTTCTTCCTGATGGAGGAGTTTAAACTTGGAATTAACCGTTCCTTAAATGTTTGGTAAACTCATCTATAAATCCATTCGGCCTAGCATTTTCTCTATGGGAAGACTGAAACTGAAACTTGAATGTCTTAAGGAGTTATAGATCTATTTGTTTCTTCTGGAGTCAGTTTGGCCTGGAGTAAGAAGTCAGTAAAGCACACAAGAGCAGCCTGAACAGATTTTTCAGTTTGAATTTCCTGGATCACATAGATAGTATGAATCTGAATTCTAATCCTACGTGAAGATTGGCCTGTGGTCACACCTTTGCAGGTGATTTTTTTTCTTTCCTCCAGAGCCAGATGTTGAGGCAGATAAGTTTACTAAATATCTTGTCTCCTTTAGTGGGGCAGCTTTTGTTTTATTCAGTTTTTAAATAGCCCTTGTATTGAGGTGGCCGCCCTTCAGAGATCTCTCTGGGGAGTTCTGTCTTCCAGTTCCTCACCTGGCACAAGCTCAGGTCTTGTTTCCTGTGCCCGAAACATCACATTTAAAGCCCAAGGCTCTAGATTTCTCGAAACCAGTGATCACTCTTAGAACTTCAGTTTCTATATCCAGTTTCTAACATTATATAAATTCGTGCTCCCACATTTTTTTAAATTTATTTTTAGAGAAAGGGGAAGGGGAGGCAAAAGAGAGAGAGAGAAACACCAGTGTGTGGTTGCCTCTCATGCATCCCCTACTGGGGACCTGGCCCACAACCCAGGAATGTGCCAACTAGGTATCAAACTGGTGACCTTTTGGTTCACAGGCTTGTGCTCAATCCACTGAGCTACACCAGCCAGGGCCGTGCTCCCACATTTTTAATTTCAGAATTTTTTTTTTCTTGTGAGAGCTGTAAAGTAACCAAAAGGATGTTTTTTATAGCGCGTCTGGAATTGCAGGTATTTTTTGCTGAACTGTTTTTCGGATATCTAGTTTGTTATAATACCTGAAGTGGAAGTGTGTAGTCCTTTAAAAAAAAAAAGATTTGGGAGAAGTTTTGAGATTCAAGAAGACTGAAGGGGGTTGATGCTTACAGAGACTAGGGTTTTCCAGTAATAGCCTCTTAATACAGCACCATCCATTTGAACTTGTTGTGATGACAGGAAATGGTCCACATCTGGGCTGTTCAGTGTAGTAGCCACTATTCATATGTCTCTCAAGCACTTGAAACATGGCTGCATGACTGAGGAGCTGAATTTTTAATTTTATTTAATCCTAAATGTAAATGTAAATCCTCAATTTAAATGTAAATAGCTACACGTGGCTAGTGGCTAGTGGCTACTGGATGGGTAGAAGGCAACAAGCTGCCTTCTGATGTTTCCCAACAAGCTGAACTGAAAACATCCACTGACAAAGACCTCAAGCCAAGCAGTGATCCGTAGTGTTGGTAAAGGGCCCTTTCACCCTGCCAGCTGGTATTTTTAGCAGGTTCTCTGATAGCTGAGGTTCCTGTGAGCTCATCCTTCCCTTAAGGCAGGGCTTAAGACTAGAATTCTGACCTTATGGATATTTGTTTTAAAGATGTTATTATTTTTAGAGACGGGAAGAGAAGTGAAACAGCAATGTGTGGTTGCCTCTTGCATGCCCCCTGCTGGGGACCTGGCCTGCAACCCAGGCACATGACTGGGAATCGAACCAGCGACCCTTTGCTCACAGGCCAGCACTCATTCCACTGAACCACACCAGCCTGGGCTGTGTCCTTATCACTCAAGTTTTAGCTCAGTGTCATCTCCAGAGAGGCCCATGACCACCTTATCTAAAGTCCTCCCTATGCCCAGCTCTGTCCCATTGCCCTGTTTATTCTATAAATAACACAGTAACCATTGCCTGAAAGTATAGTATTTGTTTACTTCATCTCTACTTGAATATGAATTCTGTGAACATAGAGGTGTCTTCTGTCTTACTGAAGACAGACTGAAGAAGTGTCTGGCAAGTAGGAATGGAGGCCTAGAGAGGGTAAGTGACTTCCCCAACGTTGCACAGCTAGTCGGCTTTGGGGCCAGGCTTCGTGGCTCCAAATTCAGGGCTCTTTTTGTTAAAACATAGCTACTCTGCTCAAATTCTCTTTCCAGGTGTAAGGAAGAAAATTACCAAAAAAAAAAAAAAAAAAAAAAATGGAGGGAGGGGACAAGAAGAAGAAGGAAGGAAGGAAGGAAAAGAGGAAGAGCATACACACCTAGATTTTCCTAAGACCGGGCAGGGCCTGGTCATTCTGAGCTGGTTTTGCTGTTGCCATTTTGCCCCGGGACATTTTGTTTTGGGGATGCACACAGTTTACGGCCTGCTGTATATTTCCAGAAGGTGAGGGGTGTACCCAGGAAACTTGTGGACAAGCAGCAAGTGTTTGTGGTTGAAGATAATTAATTACTCCAGATCCTAAGCTTCCCCTACTAATGCTCTTTGCTTCACAAAACAAGTAGCCTTTTATCCAACTCATCATCTAAGATGTATTTCTGGTAGAAATAACCCCAAAGCAACTGTCATTGACATATAGTACACTTCATGATTTACTGACTGACTGAAACTTGTGCCCACCATTATTTTGTCTGAAAAACAAACTCAAAATAAAACCGACGTTGGCAGAAATACTAGAATTTTTACTAAAACTTGCTGTACCGACTCTTGACAACATTTAGATCTGTGAAATAACACCACCAAGGGAATCGGGGCTGGTCAGAAACAGTGGGTACACAAGAAACAAAGAAACTAAATAAAATGTTTATATGTTCCCCGCCCCCCTCCCCAAGAAGAAACTCTAATAGGTGAATCATATTCATGCTGCAAATCACACCTTGGGGTCGCATAGCAGACACGCGGGCAAAGGAGGTGCAGAGGAGGCAGAAGCCCCCAGCCCGCAAGAAGAGCGGCAAGTGACGGAAATGTAGTGCAGCCCCTGTTCACTCACCTTTCTATTCTGCAAGGACTGAATCTACAAAGAACTGAACGCAATGAAGATTCTGTAAGATGGATGAAAAACAGAGATGATTTAAGTGTTCTCTATAAAAATAAAAATCGACTAAGAAATGAGATAAGCTCAACAGATTAGTTTCAGACGCACTCCTTCCACGTTAACTAATCAGGGTTGGTATAATTTTTGTTACAGTGTCGGTATCCGAATAAGGTGTCAAAGCCTTCAGCATCCGGCGCGGGCGGCTGGGCAGCCCTCCCCCGCGCAGCACCGCTAGCCCACCCGTTTAGGGGCACGTTCTCTTTTTCTTCTCTCTCAGCATCTGCCTCAACTCCGGCGGGCCACCGCTAGGCGACCGGGGCAGCAACTTGGGTGAAAAACGCCCATCCGGACAAGTCACGGGGTCGGAGAGCAGTCAACGCGTCTGCACTCGGGGAGTTGTAGTTTCGGCCCCGCAACGCAGGTGGGCGGGGCGCGTCTGGGGTCTGCGCAGGCGCACTTCCGGGCGGGCAATATGGCGGACGCGGCACCTCCGCCGAGCAAAAGAAAGCGCGAACTGGCGGCTGCGGGGGCGGAAGCCTCGGGCACAGAAGCCGAGACAGCCAAGGTAGCCGGTGTTGGGAATGGCACCTCGGCCCCTGTCCACTTTCCTTTCTCCGGCTTTAGAGTGAAAAAAGTGCTGAGGGAGTCCGCGCGGGACAAGATCCTCTTCCTGCACGGCAAGGTACCAGGGGCAGCGCTGGGCGGGACGCAGGTGTGTGACCCGTCACCTTCGGGAAGGCGGATCGTGTCGGCGCTCGGCCGGCCAGTACCAATCGCATTATTGGGAGGGGAGGGTGAGAAAGCGCAGTTCTGAAATGCTTTGCGGGCGGAGGGAGTGGAGGGGACTCGGTCACCTCTGGAGTTAAGGAAATGTAACTGGTGTAGGGCTGATTTTCCTAATTCCTCCTTCGCTAAAAATAACCACTAACACTTAATAGGGCGTGTTGCATATTTTTTTTAAATCGTGTTACATTCTCCAAGTCATTCATCATTTATTCATTCAACCTGTAAGGGTGCTAGGAACCCAGTAAACGTGGCTGGACTGTCTTGCTCCTCGGTGCCTCTGGGAACGACCAGAGACTGTAGGAGATATGATCCCTGCTGTACGGGACTCCAGCCCTAACAGAGGAGACAGTTTATTAAATGGGTAATTCAGTTCCTTATGCCATGCACTGTCAGGCCGGCGCTGAGCTAGGTACTGGGGATGTAGAGATCAAAGTTACCATCCCTGAGCTTCAGGAGTGCAGAGTATCTTGGGGCAGGCAGATACACACAGCTGGCTCTAATGCCAGGTGCTCAGCTCTCTAGCAGGTACTGGGAGAGACTGGAGACCATCCTGCAACTGGTGAGGAGGCCTAGCCAAGGACAGGTCTTAGGGTTCCCCAGAACTCCTAGCAGGAGCTCTCATTTTGGGAGGATCTGGGGACCACGCTTTTCTTCGTGTCTCTTGTTTTAAACAAGGTTCTGTCTGGTTCTCTGAGCCCGATCTCTCTAGTCTGCAGCACCTGCTTGGGTTTAGCCATGAGACCGATTGAGGTAGGAGTTAGTTGGGGTGCCCAAATTCTGGTTTCATTTTCAATATTGACTGTCCAGGTAACCTTGGGCAAATCACTGAATCTCTCTAGACCTCCATGTCTTCACCTGTGAAATGTGTAGAATTTAACAGAGGCCTTGTGAGCTTAAAACTGAAGACAGCTGAGAAGCTTTGCATCTTTTAGAAGAAAGGTGTGATGAGCACTGCCACAAGGGTAATGATTTCTCCTCTGGGAGGAGAAACCTCAGTGCCATTGGCTAGACTTGCCCAGAGGGAAGCTACAGGGAAGGAAATCCCAAAGGCTGGGAATTCAAGGCCCTTGGGAGTTTGTTCTCCAGGCCTCACCTGTGTCTCTGCCCACAGGTGAATGAGGCCTCTGGGGACGGAGAGGATGCCATTGTGATCCTGGAGAAGACACCATTTCAGGTGGATCAGGTGGCCCAGCTCCTGATGGGCAGCCCTGAGCTCCAGTTGCAGTTCTCCAATGATATTTACAGCACCTACCACATGTTTCCTCCAAGGCAGCTGAGTGGTGAGCTAGTGGTGGCCCAGGTGGCTGCCTGTGGGAAGGGTAGCATGGTGGGAAATTAGGGAGGGGGTGTTCTAGTGCAGTAGTTCTCAAAGGAAAGTAGAGGGGATTTTGTCCTTCCAGGAGACATTTGGCGATCTCAGAAGACAATTTTTGGCTGTCAGAATGGGGGAGGTAGGGTTCCTGCTGGCCCTTGGAGGGTAGAGGCCAGGAATGCTGCTAACTGTCCTGTAAAACGCAGGACAGGTCCCCACAACAAGAAATGTCAGTAGTGCTGAGGTTGAGAAACCCTGCTCTGGTGCAGTGTTTTCTTTTGAAGAAAATTATATGACTTTATTGAAGGATATAAAAGAAGACAAAAATAAGTGGAGAGATACCATGTCATGATAGGAAGACAATCCTATAAATATGTCAGCTCTTTCCCCAGTTACTCTGTAAATTACACATCACCCCTGTTAAAGCCAAGCACGGTGGTTTTCCGTAGAAACTGACACGCTCATCCTAAAATCTAGATTAAAGAGTGAAAGGCCAAGAAGAGCCAAGAAAATTCTGTGGAAGAAAAATGGGCACGTGCTGAGGCTGAGGAAGACGCTTAGCACACCAGACTTCTGATCCTAGCCCAGTCGTGTATGGGAGCTTGGTGTATGATGAGCCTGTTTTCAGATCAGAGGGTAAAGGGCGACCTAATCAATGCATGGCGTTGGAGCTGTCAATATGGAAAAAGAAACCAGAACCTTACCCTATATCATGATCCAGAGTAAATTTAGGTGGACCAAAGATTCTATGTGAAAAAAATTTAGAGGAAAATGAGGCTTATCTTTATGATCTTAGATTAGAAAACTATTTCTCGAGGACCAAAACACACAAAGCCTGAGGGGAAGACCGGAAAACATGACACTAGAGACCTCCGTACTAGAAAATGTGCCGTAAGAAAGGTTAAGAGACATCTAAGGAGAAGACGTTTACCAACCTATAAAAGTGACAATTAGTAGTATATAGAATATTTAAAAATTCCCTGCGGGTGAGTAGAAAAAAAGACAAACAGAAAAAATGGGCTGAAAATATATAAAAGCAATTCAAAAGATTTGTAAGAGCAGATCTGACGCGTGCTCACTGGCCGGCAGTGAGTGCGGAACACTGCAGATGGCTCATTGAAACACGAGAAATGAACATACACAGAAACAGGCAATTTTCTGTGGGGAAGCAGGGGCGGAGTGGCTACTCTCTCAAGTGGGGAGCGCCCCGTGTCCATTCCCAAGCAGATTTTTATTGAGAAAGCAGACTCAGTTTGTGGATTCACAGTCTGGCAGAAAGGATCAAAGGGCACAGGTAACTCACAAAGATGCTAACAGAACTCCTACTGTGATTCTGGGCAGAGATTAGAGTTTTATCATATGAAAGGACTACATGGCTCAAAGGGCTAGTTTTGGTTTCCTGTCTGTGCCTTTAAATTCCAAGTAAATAACATCCTCCAGCAAACAGATCTCACAGAATCTTGCATATTCTATGTCCCAGGCCTGATTACCCTGGGGGTCTGCTGTCTCAGGTCTGGGCTGCCCCTTTGGCAGGCTTGGGCCTGACGTAGAGAAAGGCATTCAGGAGACTTGGATTTCTCACATCTAAGTACAAAGACTCAGGCTTAGGGGGGTCAGGGGGTGATGTCGATCACCCCTTCCTTTCCACAGCCCCTTCATTTCCACAGCCTCGTGAGTCTCATTCCAGAGGCCTTTACGTGGTCAGCACCTGTCTTAGGTCCATTCTCTATCTTAGAGAATTGTTATCCATCATTGGTTACTGATCTAGCATTAAAGGCCAGGCACAGAACAGGTAGCGTTCATGCCAGGGGAATGAGTTTTGTCTCCTTAGTGGCTCCTGGTCCGGAGGTCCCTCACTCAGCCTAAGTCACAGGGGGTCACAGCGTCCTGAGACCAGGCAGGGCGGTCCCCAACACAGATCACCAAAATTGTATATTTTTATGTTCAAGGCCACTAGTAATGAGAGCAGGCACATTGGAATGTTAGTCACTTGCCAGAGAAAGAGGAGATGGAGATTGTGCGGCAGTAGTCGTTTACTCCGGCAACAGCAGTCAGCGTGCCTGGAGGGAGTGCTTGGGTCATGGCTGCTCAGCCCAGCTTGTCCAGGAGGTGGCAGCAGCAGCAGAGGCCAGCCCAGTGTGCCACCAAGGCCACCTGACACCTGCTGTCGTCTTTCCTCCTTTCCCTTTCCAATGCATACACTGGAGTTAGGCCCCTGAGATTTGCCCTGCCAGGCATACTATGGGTATCCTTGGTAGGGGTACCCCTGATGGGCAGGTAAGGTCTTCCCACAGGTCCTGGGGGACAGACCTCTGGCCCTGTTGGTGGTTATGGGTAAGGTGGGTGTGGGGCTGTTGGACGGGGGCCCAGATACGGTGGAGGGTTCCCTTAGTTCACTAGGGACCTGCATAATGTACCGCTCCAGCAAAGGGCTGGCACCGGTCCGGTCGGGACAGGAGGGACAGGACTAGGTGGGACTGCACGGATGGCGCCACACCCGCCTGGGGGTGAGTGAGGAGCCGTGGCACCTCTGGTGTGTTAGTGTGTGTTAGTGTGACTCATGGGAGAGAACGGGTTCGTCTGCTAACTGAATAGTAATGATTGTCAGCACTTACTGAATCCTTACTATTGTGCTAGCCACCATTCTAAGTGTTTTACACGTATTATTGTATTTTATGCTCAAAAAGCCCTGTTGTGCCAAGACTTTCCAGGCGAGGGAACTGAGGTTTTGAAAGGCTGAGTGACTTGGCCGCCATCACACAGCCAGTGGGCAGCAGAAACACCGAGGTCTTCTGGTGGGTGAGGACTTGCTCCCCACGCTGCTGTGAACTGTGCCAGGTGCCGCAAAGACCGTCTGCTTCCCTGAGGGAACTCACTTTCCAGCAGGACACAGCGAGTGTGCTTGAGATGGGCAGGAACTCAAGGGTTAAAAGTCAGAGCTTTGGTTTTGATTGCAAGTGTTTTTTTTACCATATTAAAAAGGGGAAGAAGAATGTTCCATACTAAAAGCCAGACATGATGTGAGCTTTCCCCTTTAGAGGGAAAATCCCTTTAGAGAGATTTAGTAGGCAGCTTTGTGGGAACTGGGGCGGGACTGGCTGACCTTGAAGGCTCCTTTCAAGCAGGAAAATCTGGGGTCTGCTTTGCAGCACGTGTCCTTCTGTCTCTTTATTTGCCTTCTGTCTTTCCAGAACAGTTTGGCTTTGTGGATATCCTGCCACAGCCTTTCTGACAGACTTAGTCTTTCCCACACCCCAAGAAAGGGCTATTGTTGTCCTTCGGAAATATGTGTGAGACAAGCAAAGCTTTCTAAAGCAGCCTGGTCCTCTGCTGAAAGCAAGCCAGCTTGATTGGTTCAGATTGACAGAAATGGACAGCTGTATTTACTTTCCCTGGCACTGACATTTAAACAAATGTGTCCTCGACACGGAGTGCAGGAGCGTGACAGAAGGCGCTGTGGCCAAACAGCACTGGGGCAGCCCCTGACGACAGGCCCTGGGGCTTTTATTTTGCCGCCACCCCCGCCCGTTGCCTCCCTCCCAGCGTCCTGCTGCCCACCCTCCCCACCCTCAGCCAAAATGAAGGCTCTCCACAGACCAGCTCTGCAGAACTCACAGCCTTTCCTTATTTCATTTTTCCAGAACTCGTGTGATTACTGCACACAAGTAACGCTGGCCTCTTCCTGTCTTTCCTTTTGTCGGTCTCCCCCCCCCACACACAAAATAAGCACCGAAGGAGTCCAGATGTCAGCTCACCACGGCCCTGTCCCCATTCAGCGCCCAGTGTCCCTCTGCCTCTCCCGCAGCACAGCCCGCTCCCACCTGGATGCCTCGGATGCTAGCTCGTCTTTCCCAGAGCAGCCTTCTTTGCATAAGCGCTAGCATACACGCAGTGCGTTGCACTTGTATTCTCCCTGCCCACGTGAGGCGTGGCGATTTGGAAGTCATAACTGTGCTTCAGAGCTCTGTGCTCCTCTCCCTCGTCCCGTTTGGCCATGCAGCTTGCCCCTGGACGATCTTCTAGTCAGGGTCTGGCAAATGGTTTGTGCAAAGGACTAGAGGGTAAATATTTCAAGCTTTATGAGCCACAAATGGTCTCTGTCACATATTCTTCCTTTTCTCTTTCTTTTCTTAAAGTTGGTTTTTGGAGAGAAAGAAATATCAATTTGTTGTTTTCACTTATTTCTGCATTCATTGGTTGCTTCTTGTATGTGCCCTGAGCAGGGATTGAACCTGCAACCTTGGCGTATTTGGCCGACACTCTTACCAACTGAGCTGCCCAACCAGGGTGCGTGCTCTCTCGCTCTTTTTTTAAACACCTTTAAAAATGAAAATGCCACTCTTAGCTGGGCCAGATTCAACCTCCTGGCCAGTTTGTCAACTCCTGACCAGACTTTCCCCACTCAGAAGTGTGGTCTGTGGCCCAGCAGTATTGCTAGCACCTGGGAGCTTGTAGACATGCAGAGTCTCAGGCCCCCGCCCCAGGCCTCAGGCTCAGGCTCTGCATTTCAGCGAAAACTCTAGGCGACTCATGCACACTAACTGGTCTTCAAACATATCTGTGTGCATGTGATACCCATGTTTGCTTCTCTGTCCTGATCTTTCCAAGAACTCCAGGGTCACGTTATAATGAACACCTACTGGACATCTCCATGCAGAAGTCCCACAGGTACTGCATAGGCAGAAATGTGAGGCTTGGGTGTGTGCATGTGTTTCAAAGTACTTAGCACTTACTGAGTAGTAGCTGCGTTGTTTTTCTGATGTGCTGGGCCCTCTGCTGGGTACTGGAGCTTCAGAGATGGAGAAGGCACCATCTGTGGTCTCACAGTCCTGCTGTTATGAAAAGGGGAGGTAAAGTCAACAGGGTTTGGTCATTGCCTGGATGTACGGGTCAGAGGTCACTTAAAGTTGGAATGTGTTGGGCCCACTTCTGGTCCCCAGCAGCCGACCCATATTAGGTACTCAATAAGTGGCTGCGGAAGCATAAAGCCACAAGCTGATCATCTGTACTTGCTCCTGTGGGCCCAGCATCCCACAGCCTCAAGGTGGCAGCATTGCCAAAGTATTGCTGTAGCTAGCTCCTCTCCTGGTGCCAGAGCCTTTCCAGTCCTGCCTCTCCCATCTCATTCCCAGAGTCGCCAACCCTTACCACTCCAGGGGGACCTTAAAGTGTGATTCCTGCAGCCTCAGCTTTCTAAGTTCCCTGCACAGTTGTCCCTTGATTTTTTTTTTTTTTTTTTTTTTTGCTTTCTCCAGCAGTTTCTCCAGACTTTCCCAGAATACTGCCTGGGGGAACTCCTTCCACCTCTCCTTTCTGAACTGGTCACTTTCCTATTTCTTCTGGTATTTCTCTGGTCACTGGGAAATTTGTTCTAGCCTGAAGGTTTTGCAGTCTTCTCATTTATCCCCTCCAAATCTCAGCTAACCACGAGAGGCTACTCCTTGCTAGAGGCTGTTCCCCACTCTACTGACGTAATGGAGCATGGGCTCAGTGTTAGACATGCTTGGGTCCTGTCCCAGCGCTAGCACTTACCAGCAGTGTGACCTGAGAGCAGTGTGCTGTTTGAGTTTTAGTGTCGTGTGGAGGGTAAGCGCAAGCCTTGGGTCAGACACCGCGGGGCTGGAGTCCCAGCTTTGCCTCTCACTAGCTGTGAGGAGTTGGGAAGTTTCTGTGACCATTTAACAGAGATGAAGTGTGTGCCATGTGCCAGGTGCGGTGCTGGATGCTGTGTGTGTCAGCTGGACTTCAGATAGCATCACTGTCTTTGGAGTCCTGCTCGGGGGGCAGTGTGCCAGCCAGGAAACAGAGGTCTCCGGGGCGTGGACCAAGAGAGGGCCGCATGGGCTGGATGTCCAGCAGGCCCCTCTGTGGGTAGCACCCAAGCCAAGACCTGAAGGATGGAAAGGAACCAGCTGTGCAAAGATCTGGAGAGGAGGAGCAAGGAGAATGTTCTAGGCTGAGGGAACTGCGCATGTTCTGGGGGTGGAAAGAGACATAGAAAGGAGGCCTTTGTGTTGGGAGCTTGAAGGGGCAGTTGGTGGCTGTGGTGTGTAGCACAGATGAATTAGGGGAAGTGAGTAGTAAATTCAGTTAGCAACTGAACATATATCTCAGGGTGGTTTCAGCATGAATAAAAAAGAACACAATTTGCCCTGGCTGGTGTGGCTCAGTGGACTGAGTGCTGGCCTGTGATCCAGGGGTCGCCAGTTCAGTTCCTAGTCAGGGTCCATGCCTGGGTTGTGGACCAGGTCCCCAGTGAGGGGCACATAGGAGGCAACCACACATTGATGTTTCTCCCCTCTCCCTTTCTCCCTCCCATACCCTCAGTCTAAAAATAAAATAAATAAAATCTTTAAAAAGGAAAAAAGGAAGAACACAATTTGTTAGCCTCTGCCCACAGTGAGAAATGCATTTTGCACTGTGACCCGTACCCGTGAATAAATCCACATAGACACAAGGGAGACAAAAGGTGTGCAAAACAGTTCTACCCTTTGTGCGATACTCTCTGGTTTTCAAAATTCCAGTCTTGTGTGTTTCCTTTTTTTTTTTAATTTAAATGCTGGTTTTAACCTTCTAAATTAATTTCATCACCACTGTCATGAGTTATGACTCATCAGTAGAAGGTACACGACGCACCTAGCACAGCTGCCGGCATATGGTGTGTGTTCAGTGTTAGTCATTTTCTACTACTGTTTACCCCTTTCAAATTATGAGAGCCTGAAGTGGAACAGTATATGCAACATAACAGAAAAACGCCAGGCCCTGACCCTGGGCAGGTTTCCTCTCTTCCCCCTGTGGCCATGCGGCAGACTTGAGGGCTGGGCGGGCCAGACCCTGAGTGCTGCTCCGGCTGCAGGCAGGGCAGAGCCTGGGCCTCCTCCTGCTGCAGCGACGGCGGAGGCTCTCACGCTGTCACGCCTCTGGCCTGTCAATGGAGCCCTTTGACTGAGATCTCCGTTCCCTCTTACCTGGGAAGAAGGGGGCAGACACTGGGGACAGGGGTGTGACTCAGAAACCCAGACTGGCTAAAAAGGCCAATTGTTTTCCCAATGTAGAGCAGGGGTGTGGAATCTCAGGTTCAGAGGAGGAGAGGCGTTTGTGTGAGTGAGGCCAGGGCAGGGAGTGGGGGGGGGGGGGGGGGGGTCCTGGGAATCCCATCATGTTTGGGTGCAGAGAGCTACTCATGGTGTTAGCTACGGGCAGGGATTTCCTCCCTGGGCTAATTGCAGAGGTGAAACTGGGCCTCTGAGTTTCGAGTGAGGACTTGTTTGGGAGGAGTATTTTATTTTATTTTTTTATTTTATTTTTTTTATTTTTTAATTTATTTTATTTTATTTTTTTATTTTATTTTTTTTATTTTTTTATTTTATTTTATTTTATTTTATTTTATTTTATTTTAATCATTTTATTTTTTTTATTTAATCCTCACCCAAGGATACGTTTATTGATTTCAGAGAGACATAGACAGAGACATCTTCATTGATGCGAGAAACATCGATTGGTTGCCTCCTATATATGCCTGACTGGGAATCAAACCAGCAACCTTTTGGTGCATGGGACTAGGCTTCAACCCACTGAGCCCTCCGGCCAGGGCTGGGAGGAGGATTTTAAAAGATTATCCAGTCCTGTACGAGTTTCCCTGGCAGCCTTGTTCATGGCAGAAGAAACTAGAAACAGTGGGAGAAAGGCTCTTCCTTTCCGTCTGGCCGCAGCCATTGGGTAAGCCAAGATGGATGGGCGCCTACGAGCTCATCCAGGAGCTGTGGAGGAGGAAGCAGTCCGATGAGATGCGCTTCCTTCTCAGGGTGCATTGCTGGCCGTACCACCCACTCTCTGCTCCACAGGGCCCCCGCCCCACCAGGCCCGATACAGCGCGCAGGCTGGGATACAAGGCCAAGCAAGGTTATGTCATGTGTCAGATTTGCGTGTACCATGGAGGCCACAAATGCCCTGCACACTGAGAGCCGTGGCCTCGGAAAGGGCCACGGTCCCAGCGCACTACTGGTGATCCTCGCCCTGCGGCTCGGAGAAGGTGCAGTACTCTCCAGCTCCGCCGTTACCACTAATACGTGTCGTGTTTGTAAAATTCTTACCTAATAAACAATTTAGGACCAAAAAAAAAGAAACTAGAAACAACCCAGATGTCAGCTCACAATAAAATAGATAAATAAATAATTCTCTGTCACTGTGCTGCTTCCCTACTGCAGTGAAAATGAATGAACTACAAGAAGCAAAGCACAGAGTGCACACAGTGTGACCCCAGATGAAGATGAGGAGCGGGCGGAACTGAACAATATACTGCTCAGGGTGCTTCCACACTTAAGAAAACTAGGGAGACAGAAAAGACAAGATTGACACCTCATTCAGCAGCATGGTCGTGGGGGGTGGGGCTGAAAGGACACACAGGTCCTGGGGATATTCTGTCTCTCGGGCTGTATGCTCCATGCATGCAGATTTCTACATTTACTTTAGGTCTTCAAACGGTACACATTGTATATTTATATATACATGCATGTGTATATGCCTATGTCGTACGTGTACACAAATATGTATACACGTACACACACGTGTTGTTTTATGTGTACATGATATTTTCCAACTGAAAATTAAGAAAAACTGGCAGGGCCTTAGAAGGACGAAGGCTGTTTCCCCACCAAGTTGTAGGGCTCTACCCTTGTTCTCCAGTCCGGTTTCTAGTCGCTGCTGTTGAATGTGAAATGTTTGATTTGGGCCTACTTCCTCTATGTTTTGGGCATCAGGAGACTTCTTTTGCTGCGTGCTGCCTTTCCTCTGCGGTGGAGGAGTGCTGGGGCCTGCCCCTGGTCTCTCCAGGGGTGAGGGAGCCGTGCCTGCTGGAGTGCACTGCAGGCTGGTGCCAGCCCTGGCGAGGCAGGACAGTGTGGCAGGTCCTCCAGCACCCGGACGGAAGGCCTATACCAGGCTCTGTGGGCCCAGCTCCAGCACAGACTGGCACAGGCCTCTTACCCCAGCCCTGTGCATGTCCCTCCCATGGCAGCTGAGCCAAAGGACACGAGTTCTCTGAACAGTGACCAACAGGGAAAGCCTCGCCAAACAGTTCAGTGCCTGAGTGAGTGTTGAAGAGCACCATCATCATCTAGTATGAGAAACTCCTCAGGCATGGCCAGTGTGGGACACCAGCGCAAGTCACGGGGTGGCTCCGAGACTCCATTCCTCTGAAAGACAAGTGAGGAACCCAGCAGCTGGCTAGCCTGCCTGGGGGACTCCTGTGTCCTCTGAGATCATGGTGTCTCAGGTTTGAGTGGAACCTGGAGGTTCTTTGTGGCTCCTCCCTAGAACTGCTCATCAGAATTGCTAAGGAGCTTTCTTGAAAACAGGATCTGGACTGACTGACTAAGAGTCTCTGTCTAGAGCCTTTATCAGAGTCACACCCGCACACAGTCCAGTAATCAGGTGGCACCAGAGGGCTCACGTGGGCAGGAGCAGGCTCTGGGGCGCTCTGCCCCACCCTGCTTGCTGTCCAGCTTCTGCAGCTGTTTCTTAATTCATCAGATTCTGACATTATCAGATCCCCACAGTAGAAGTTGAAAAGTTTAGCTTCTTTTCATCTCACTTTATTGGAAAAAACGCAGATAACTGCGTTTTTTGCAAATTGAAACTAAGATCCTCCACCAGCAAAAAAGATTACAACTCGCCAAAGACTCATGATGGTTAGCATGTTTTAGCAATAAAGTTTTTTTTAATTATAGCATGTACCTTGTTTTTAAGACATGACGCTATGGCACACTGAACCGACTATAGTATAGTGTAAACATCACTTTCATGTGTACCGGAAAACCAGGCGTTCTGCGACTCACCTTACTGTGACCTGGAACCAAACCTCATGTCTCCTAGGTCTGCCTGTACTTCTCTCACCCGCTGTCCCTGCTCCTCCCAGTTTTTGATGTTTATATTGTTATTTTTAGAATTCTAACAAGTCGCCTTTGGCGTCCTACGTACACTGAGATCTTCAGGCTTTATCGCCGTGTCAGGTGAGAATCTCAGGGCCTCCAGCCTTTCCTTCCCGCCGGTGCCCCTGTCCTCTGCCGCCTCCCCTCCTCCCTGTCAGCTGTGCCAGCGTCCCCCTGTCAGGCGTGTTGTGTCGGCGCATGCGCACCCGCAGTGAAGCCTGGTGTGCCGCGTCGGGAGGTTGACTCCGGTTGGCAGCAGTGAGCAGTGCTCGTGTACGCGTGGCCCCACCAGTGTGCGCTGCACCCTCAGGCAGAGTGTGAGGGATTGGGTCCTTTGGGACCTGTGCCACTTGGGGAGGTCGGACACCAAGGTCACATGGATTCTCTCTCCTCACGTCCCCGCAGTCCCTCCAAATCCTGCTGCTGTTTAGTTTTTCATACAGGAGTCACTACTTTACCTGCTTTTACTTTTTCAGTTTCTAGTTGCCTTTTTTCAGAAAATTGTGATTAAAAGAATTCTGTGCCTTTACTATGTTTTTGAAATTATCCAGCTAACACTTGGGTAATTCATTGCATGATATCTGCTTCCTTCCTGGAAACATTTCCAGAACGCTGTGGCCTGCTGCCCTGGTCTGGACGGCAGGTGCCCGGGCCTTCCCTCCGCCCTGCCTGCCTGCCTGCCTGCCTGCCTCCACGGGGCTCCCGGGTGCGAGCCGCCACGCTCCGGGCTCGGAGTCTCTTTCTCGTCTTCCTCTCTCATTCAGCTGAAGTGCATGTGAAAGCACTTCTCCAGAAAGAATGCATGAGAGGTAAACTTTAAATCCTTTATTTTGCCCTCACTTCTGATTGATGGCTTGACTGAATACAAAATTTAAGTTTTATTTTCCTTCAAAACATTAAAGACAATGATTTGCTGACTCCAGGTATTCATTATGGCTAATAAGATATCTGATGCCAATTTGATTCTCATTTCTTTATAGCTACTTTGGTTTTCGTTTTTGGTTTTATTGCTTTGTTAGTGTCCTTTTCTAGAAATTACAGTGTATTCTCTTGGGCGTACTGAAATTTTGTAAGGTGTGTAGGTTGGATTTTTTTTTTTTTTTTTTTTTTTTGCCGGGTACTTTTAGACCCTTTTGATTTAAAGTCTTAGTCATTCTTCCACTCTACATTTTTTCTGTTTTCTTTGGTAATCTCCTTTATTTTCTCCTACAGGAGACCCTGTTACTTGTTAGACTTCCTAGGTTGACGCTGTGTGCTTCTGTTCCCACTTTTTCCATCTGTGTCTTTTCTTCCTAGAGTCTGGTGGGTTGTCTTAACTCTGTCTGCTAGGCCCTGTAGTGAAGGTTTTAATTTGGCAATTATAGTTTTAATTTTCTTCCCTCTGGTTTGTTGATTATTACCTTTTCATAGCATCTTGCTCTTGCTTTGCAGGGGCCAGATTGGGTTTACTTTCTCCAGCACGCTGATTAGAATTGTTTTAAAAATTATCTCCTGACCCTTATGTGATCCCATTTCCTTTGGGCTCTGGTTTTAGTTGTTTATTTTGGTCATTCTTGTTCAGGCTGCTGGTTTTTCTTGAGTGTCTGGTGAATGTTTGCCCATTTTTATTTAGAAGAACCAGTCTGATAAGTCCAGTGAACTAGCTCTTCCCTTCCTGCCCTCTATACTTGCTTATTTAGAGCCCAGAGCCTTTGCCAAGTTCCCCTGGCTGGAAATCACCTCGATGCATCCCCTTACATGCCCTGGGCTGCAGCTACCTTCAGGGTTGCTGCCTCCATTCACAGGCTGCCTTTCACTTCCTGACTTCGTGAAGTGCATTGCGGCCTCTCATTCTCTGCTGCCTCCCCACTCTCATCCCTTCCCTGTTGTGAGTTGGTTCCCTTTTGTGTTTCATTACTGCTCTTGCACTGGGGTCTGGAAATGGTCTGAGCACCACCATTAAGCAGGAGTGAGTTGGCAGCCTTCTGTGTGTATGAAGCTGTGCCGTGTGGGGTCTCTGTAGGTGTAGGTGGCTTAGACCACAGAGAAGCTGCTCCTTTGAGGGCACCTGCAGACACGGCTGGTGTTGTGAGCTGAGACAGACAGACACCTCAGTTTCTCCCGGGAGCTCATGCGCCGTGGGCGGGGTGTACATCAGACGTGGCCAGAGCTGCAAGGGCGTGAAGCTTGTGTCCCTCAGATACGTGGAAGCATTTCTACTGCGTATCTGACTGAGACAGTTGCTCACACAGCTGCACAGAGGCCAAGAACATTCATTGCAGCGCCATTTGTGAGAGGGAAAGAAAAAACAATCTTGGTGGCCCCTGTTGGCAGCAGGGGTAGGGCCAGTTAACAAGGCACGGAGCACGGAGCACTGTTCCAGGGTTGTTGCAAAGCAGGCAGGAGATTTGTGTGGACTCATGGGAGAGCTCTGAGGTCACAGGTGACCCAGAAAGGATTATCCCACTTGTGCAAAAAGAAAAAAAAAACGCTTTTATGTAGATACATTCATACTTATACAAACTCATTTAAGAAAAGACTGGAATAATGAACTCCCAGCTATCATCTGTGTTTACCTCAATGAAAAGGGTTGGAGTTATTTCAGAATATATTCATGTGACACTTGGATAAATAATTTTTAGGAAGTTACCCTCCTCACCAAACGAACAAAAGAAGCAGATTGAAAGATTGGTCTGGATTAGGGCCCCTGGCATCTTCCTTACTTCACAGCCCGGATGACCCTCATCATTCAGGGCCTGTCAGTTCATTGACAAGTACTGCATACGCCCAAGACTCGTGGACACCCGGGTCTGGTGATTGGCACCCACCCGCGGAGACACACGTGTGCCATGCTAATGTAGAGCACTTGGCCACTGGGGGACGCGCACTGGGGCTGGTGGGTCAAGAGTGCGGAGGTGACTGGTCCCACTCCTGGACACACAGTGGCCTCCCGTGGTGGGCTGGACTGGATGATGGGAAGGCGGGCAGTGGAGGAGGTGTGCCCGGTGAGGGCAGCAGTGTGGACAGAGCTGTAGAGCAGGCGTCTGGCATCAGCTGGGCTTTATTCCTGGCACAGGGAGAAGGCGAGTGAGCCCACAGGGGCCTCGCTTTACTGCTCTGGTTTCACCAGTTGATGCCACCTAAAGATGGCAGGTTTCTGTCTTCTTTCCCCCGGGTGCTTCAGGCTCCTGATGCCAGGAGTCCAGGCTCCCTCCAGGCTTGGAAGGGCAGCAGGATGGGAACAAGCAGAAATTGCACAGCCCACCTGAGTGAGAGTCTCAGCTCGCATCTGGGCTCTGCCTTTCTCTGGCTCCCTGATGGGCCCCCACCCTCCTTGTGCTGCCCACTCAGCTCAGAGGCCTTGAGTGCTGCCACCTCCTTGCCACCTGAGACAGAGGCCCTCCATTTGGTTCCCCATTTAGACTCATGGCTTCCACAAGGCCAGGAGACGCCACTGCGTTCAGAGCCTAATTTAGAAGTGAAAAATCCTGAGTTACTGCATTGTGCCACCACTCCAGACTAGAGTTCCCTTCCTCCCTGCCTCCCACACACAGAGATGGGGCAAGGTCCCAAGACTCTGTGGCAGTCTTAAGGCTCAAGTCAGCGGAAAAGTCACTTACTCAGGACCAGTGGGCAAAGGCAGATTACCCACAAGATAGCCAGTTCCATTTCAGTGTTTGGCCCCGGCTGTGGCGGCCAGCCTGTGGCAGCCCGGTGGTGGTGTCCGCTCCAGAGCCATGCTTCTCAGGGAGCGAGGACCTAGAATTCCGGCAGTCTGGGGCTGTGCCCCGTGGCGGATGTGTGCTGTGCCCCCTCCCCACCGCACACATGTTATGGCCGTTTCCACTGACGTTGCACCGAGACTGGTGCGCATGCGCCTCTCAGAGTGAATGAAGGAGATGTCTTTACATGGGAAGTTGGGAGAGGCCATGTGTGGAATTCCTGAGTGTTCGCTCCAACAGCTCTTGAAGTCTGGTCTGCTCAAGCCTGGAATAATTTCTTCCTGCGTGTGGGGAAGTGGGGTTCTTGCCGTCAGCGGTTCCATTATCTCATTAGATACCAGCCCAAGAGCCTTCTGTTAAAGTGGGATCTGCAGAGTGCAGGAAGCCCCCCAGGCTCCCTGCAGGAGCATTTCCTGTTCCTGAAGGACCATCTTCTGCATGGAGCAACCTAAGTCCACCCCTCACTCCCCCCCAGCCATTTCCGGGGCTGCATGCAGAGTCACCAGATGCACCCTAGGGTCACCAGGCCCTATCATACCCCTGTTCTCACTCCTGGGACTCAGAACTGAGGAGAGTGGGGGAAAGGAGCCCGTCTCACCCAGGGTCTTGCTAGAACCAGCACGCACCTCTTCCCCAGCTCTGAGAACATCTCTGTGCTTTCCTTGAGACCCGGAATTAGCGGTTTGAGGTTTGCTGTGAGTGGTTGAAGCTTCCAGTAGGATCCTGACCACACCCCTCAGCCCAGTTCTCCTCAGGCCTTGTCTTCACCAAGCACCCTGCGGAGGAGGGGGGAGTCGGGGGGCGGGGTCACGGAGCACTCCTCCCCAGCTTTCCACTGGAGCGAGGCCACCTCCTCTTCAGCTTCTGGCCTGTTTTCTGGTCAGCAGATGCCAGGGTGAAGAGTGTCGCCTAGCCAGGGGACAGCCCCAAAGGGAGGAAGGACAGGCAGTCCCTGGAGACCCCCAGCAGCCGCTCCCTTGCAGACCTCCGAAGGAGTTCTTTGATGGGGTGCTTTGCCAGTCCGGGCCACCCAGCCTGTCACCGGGGGCTCTGCTTGGCTCTTGTGGAGGGGAGGTGGGGGTGGGCTTCACGCTCACATTGTGTTTGCTGTAGCTTCTGCCCTGCTTTCCTGGGCCTGCACATCTGGGTCAAATAAGTTGAAACTGGCTCGTCATAGTGGAGAGCAAAAGCCACAGACGGAGCCATGGAAATGACCTCATCATGTGGAAGCCATCAGCGAGGGCTGGAAAGCAGTCTTGTTTGAACATGTGTATGGGAAGGAGAGCAGACTGTCTGTGGTTTGCATTTTCATGTTTCATGTGCAGCAGCATTTTCCTGGGGATTTGGCTAAGCCAGCTTTGGCAGAGAGCGAGAGAGGCAGCTGCTCTTTTCCCTACATAGCCCTGCCTCCCACCTCTGAAAGCAGTTGTGCTTTCGTGTCTGAGTGGGGGCAGGGGGTGGTTCTGTTGATTGGATAAGGCCTTTTGGGAGACCCTAAGGGTGTTGATGGGCAGGACAGAGCTGCCCTAGCAGGGCCATACCAGCCTGCTCAGTTGAGCTGCAGAGAAAGGAACCTGTGTGTGCAAGGCAGCTGTTCATCCGGATGCATTGTGTGGGCATTCCTGCTGCCAGAACATCCCTGTAGATCAAGAGCTACAGCCCCAGCCCCACAGAGGCCACCACACCACCGTAAGGCCCCAAGCCTGCTTTCTCATCATCCAGCACTGTCATACCTGGTGGGGGGTGAGGCTTGGGACCACACATGTCAGCCAAAACAGCCGTTGTTCCCTGTCGTGAGCAGGGCCACCTTTAGTCCCTCTGTGTTCCCCGCACAGCCTGTTCCAGCCCAGCTCCTGGTGCCAGTGTACCCTGGTGACACCACTCCCCAGACAGCCTTCTATTGCAGACAGAGTGGGCCTCCCCATCCCCACACTTCCCAGGAGGCCTGGCAGTGAGCACTGGGGCATTGCTGCCGTTGGACTCTGCATGCTCCGATGTCCTCCCCCACCTTCCAGTCTGTGGCCCCAGCTACTCTGGCACCTCATCATGCCCTTTGGTTTTGCTGACAGTGGTTTATGTGTCTCCAAGACGGGTTGCGACTCATCATGTTTCTTGAATCTGAGAGGGCTGCTTTTTGGAGAACATGGCTGCAATGTAGGTGTCCTGGGAAAAGGCCTGAAGGAAGGCGGCCCTGCGGCATCAGGAAAACAGTTGCACAGAGGAGTCAGCCTGCTTGGGTTCCAATCTTCGCTCTCCCGCTGTGCCCTTGGGCAAATCACTTCATCTCTCTGCGGCTCAGTTTTCAGGGGCGGCTTCTTTTTCTGTTTATAATATGTTTGTTACTTAAGTGATACATATTTGTTTTAGGAAATATAATAAATAGCACCCCCAAAACTAATTAAAATTATAGCACATAACCCCAATTCCACTGCCCAGAGAGAACCCTCAACATCTTGGAATATGTCCTGATTTTGTTTTTTCTAGATGCTTACATGTGTGCAGTTGGGCAGGCACACACTCTTTTTTTTTTTTTTAAGATTTTATTTATTTATTTTTAGAGAGGGAAGGGAGGGAGAAAGAGAGAGAGAGAAACATCAGTGTGTGGTTGCTGGGGGACATAGCCTGCAACCTAGGCATGTGCCCTGACTGGGAATCGAACCTTCGATGCCTGGTTCGCAGCCCGCGCTCAATCCACTGAGCTACACCAGCCAGGGCGGCAGGCACACACTCTTAAAAATAAAGTGGCACTGTGTATACGCCATTCTGTAGACTGTATTGTGAGGGCCTCGTGTGTCAGGAGCTGTTTCAGGTGCCACACACACAGTGGACAAAACAAAGTCTCTGCTCTCTGCTCGCTCACGTTCAGCTGGAGAAGATGGGCCGTGACTAACAAATAGGTCAAGTGACTGTAAACAGGAAGAAATATGAAGCGTCATGAGAAAAACTGGAGGATGGAGTATGGGCTTCTGGTTAAAAGGCACAGTTTGAACATCCACTGTTTCCTTTAAAACCCTCACTAAAAATGACATTAAAGGAATTGCCTTAAAAAAGTTAATCCATAAATACTGGAGGGAGAGAGAGGAGACAGACCTAGAAGGCGAAGCGGGGAGGAGTAACTGAGCTAGCAGCTCTGAGAGGCCAAGACCTGAGCCTGCCAAGGGCAGATCTGGGCAGCAGTCACTGAGCTCCCTGCCGCTCCGCAGAGCTGGTGACTGCTCCTCCCGGGCACCAGGCTCTGGACAGGTCAAAGCAGAGGGTCCAGAGGTCCTAGGTGCAGTTGAGGTGGAACTGTGGTCTGAAGTGTTGGGGGATTAAGTGGAAGTTGAGATATTGAATGTTGAGGCCCTGGCTGGGTAGCTCAGTTGGTTAGAGCATCCCAATAATGTCAAGGTTGAGGGTTCGATACCTGGTCAGGGCACATACACGAAGCAACCAATCAATGCATGAATAAGTGGAACAACAAATCGATGTTTCTGTCTCTTCCCCTCCCTCCCCCTCTCTCTCTAAAGTCAATGAAATTTAAAAAAATTAGAAATTGGATATTGAGATGACCCCATGCCTGCCTCTCCCCAGCTGCTTCTCTTCCTCGTCACTTGGAATGCTGTCAGCCAGGCTGCTGTGCCTCCCTGTGTGAAACCAGAAGAGTGGTCTGTGGTGCATCTGACAGCCCAAGAGAAAAGACGTATGTTCTGGGAGGTTCTGTCATGCAAAGCAATAGCCTGATCATCCCAAAGTAAAGCTCCAGGTGAACTCACATGTGTCCACAGGGCTGCCCGTCAGCTCTTCGGCACCCTGCTCTTCAGCGTGAGCGAACGGGCGAGGACAGCCAGGCTTTGAGTAAAGCCTCCACTGGAAAAGGAGAAGGGAAAGAAGGGAAAGAAAGGAACATGGAGGAAACAGACTTCAGGGAGGAAAAATTTTCAGAAACTGTCGTTAACCTCAGAGAATTCTGATACATTGAATGCATAAGAACAAGATATTATCAAGAAGGAATTTTTTAAAAACTCTTAGAATTAAAAATGTAGCAGAAATGAACATTTCAATAGGAAGGTCGATGAAGTTGAAGAAAAATTCCTTCAAACTAGAGCGAGAAGACATAGAGATGGAAAGTGGGAGAGAACAGAAAACTGAAAGATGAACCAAAGCCGTTAAACATCCAAGTAGGTGTTCCATAAAAACAGGGAGGAGAAAGTAGGGAAGAAAATGGCCAAAGAAATAGGACAGTTTCTCAGGATAGAAGAACATGATTTTTGAGGTTGAAAGGGCCCAATGATTACCCAGCTCAGTGGATGAAAAACTGCCCCACCGCCAAGACCCATCAGCACTTGAGGACAGCAAGAAAGAAAAGTCACCGTGCAGGACTGGGGGCCAGAATGACCTCAGATTCTCGACAGCAGCTTTGCCATCTAGAAGGTCACAGAGCAGCGCTTTCGGACTTGGAGCCTCACTGCCCCTGACCCAGTCAGTATCGCTCAGGCAGACTCTTCATCCCGTGTGACGGGGAAGACATTCTCAGATGCTCCAAGTCTCTAAATGAGTCTCCCTCACTCCACATTTCTGGAAGCAACTTGAGCTTGTGCTTTCGTGCCATGGTTCTTGGTGCTTGGTCTCCCGATTGACGGCAGCAACTGTGCTGGGGAACATGTTGGAAATGCAGATTCTCGGGCCCCTCCTCAGACCAGCACACTGAAGTCTGAGAACCAGTGCTTTAGCAAAACTAGGACATAAATGTGAAGAGGGGAGGGAGGTGCAGGAAACCGTACGAGAGAGACGGGGCGTCCCCAGGATGAGAAGGCACCAGCTTGCAGGGCGCTGCTCAGCACAGCCGGCTGCTGGAGCAGGCCAGAAGCCGGGAAGGCACATTGCTCATGTGCCTAATGAGTTTTAACATCAAGAGGAGATAAGTAGCCCCGGCTGCGCAATGGATTGAGTGCCGGCCTGTGAACCGGGGGGTCGCCAGTTCGATTCCCAGTTGGGCATATGCCTGGGTTGTGGCTGTGGCCTCACTTGGGGGCATTTGAGAGGCAACTGATGGATGTTGCTCTCACACATCGATGTTTCTCTCCCTCTCTTTCTCCGTTCCCTTCTCTCCAAAAATCAATAAATTAAAAATTAAAAAAAAAGAAGACATATAACCAGGGATGTAGATGTGGTAATGAATTAATGATAAGTTTATAGAAAAGTAAATTTAGGCAAACAAACAAAGAAAAATAACTACATACACCAGATACTGTGCTGAGCAGGAACAATCGTCATAGAACACTGCTCAGTAGTGAACAGCATTTACGTCGTCAAAGCATTTACGTCGTCATTAACGGTGCCAAGGCCAAGTCCCAACTCGCCCCGAGTTGTGGTGCGGTGGTGGCGGTGGAGACTGCGTGTGGCTGTGAGCGTGAGTGTGTGCTTTGGGTGGAGAGCTGGTGTATATAAAAAAAAAGCTAAATCCTCATCTTCTATAATGGAGGTTAATAAGTAAACTTGAGACGTGGAGGAGGGACAAGATCCAAGAATGTTTGTAAGTTAGAGCCCTGCGTGTGCATGGCCGAAGGAGTGGGTAGGGGAGTGGGAAGTGGTGCACAGAGAGGAGCAGCGGACTGGAAAATAAGCTTCACTCGACTCTTTAACCTGCGTGCGAACCCACCTTGAATTAAAAATAAAAGCAAAGTTTGAAAACGCAGGACAGGTAAGGAGTGTCAGGGAGTCCTCTGAATATACAGGAGTTTCCCATTACCTGCGGTTTCCCTTTCCGTTGCTTTAGTTACCCGCAGTCAAACATTAAATGGGAAACTCCAGAGATGAGCACTACGTAAGTTTTAAATTGCACGCAGTTCTGTAACGTGACGAACTCTCGTGCCCTCCGGCCCTGTCCCACCCAGGATGTGCATTCCCTTTGTCCAGTGAATCCGTGCTACAGACTGCATAATGAGAGCTTGTGAGAGAGACTGACCACACTGGTGTGGTCTGTTGTTATTACCATTTATAATAATTGTTCTTCTTGCCACTAATCTCCTACTGTGCCTAATTCATAAATTAAGTTTTATCCTAGGCAAATACATATAGGAAAACAACATAGCGTATATATGGTTTGCTACTATCCGTGGTTGCAGGCACCTGCTGGGGGTTTGGGAGTGTATCCCCCGAGAAGAAAGGGGACCACTGTATTGTGAACATTTTTGAGGGATGGGTTTTGGAGGGGTTCGAGATGGTTCCAAGCCGTTTTTTAAAGAATGTCAGCAGGAGGGTGGGGGGAGAAGGATGTCGCTTCTCTAGCCACAGGGAGAAGTTTCTGTCCTGGGTGGGGAGGTGCCAGGGACTGATCGCCCTGGGCAGACGGCTCCCTGAAGCCAGCTTGCTAACCAGGGATTGGCGGAGAGGGCACCAGGAGGTGGTCGGGCCTTACCTGCTGACCTTCGGGGCTGGCACCATGGTGCCTTGGCTGGACCCCGGCCCTGAGCCAGACGGAGCCCTGGGACGGAGGACACCGCAGTGAAACAAGGACATCCTAGCCGCCTCACGTCGAGTGTGAGGTGTGAATGAGGTGGTCCCCTCCCCACGGGACTGAGGACCGAGTGTCTAGCTCCTCTGTTACAAGGAGCAATAGGGGGCCAGACGGTGCTGGTACCTTTTTTATTAACTCTATTTTGAAAAAAAATTTTGAACCCTACAGAAAAGTTGTAAGAACAGTACAAAGAACTCCCTAATAAAAAAAAATTCACCTTCTGGGTTTTTATTGGATTGTTTGTTTAAAAATTTGTTTTATGTATTTTTTTATTAAAGTGATTTATTTACTTAATGATTTTTTAAATTACAGTGTACATTCAATATTATTTTGTGTTAGCCTCAGGTGTACATCATAGTGGGTACCAATCACATACTTACAAAGTGTCATCCCCCTGCCATATTTCCAGGACCCACCTGGCAGCATATACAGTTATTACAGTGTTACTGGCTCTGTTACCTACACTGTGCTTAACACCCGTGACTGTTTCGTAACTGCCAGTTAGTACTTCTTGACCCTCCTTCACCCTTTTCACCCAGCCCCGACCTCCCTCCCCTCTGGCAACCACCAGTCTGTTCTCTGTGTCTGCGACTGTTTCTGTTTTGTTTGTTTGTATTATTCTTCAGATTTCACGTATAAGCAAAATCATATGGTATTTGTCTTTCTCTGGCTGACTTGCTGATGTTTCACTCAGCACAGCACCCTCCAGGCCCATCCTCGCCGGTGCGGATGCAAGATCCCATTCTTTCTTAGGGCCGAGCACACGTCTCACGTCTCACGTGCACATGTCCTCATCGTCTTTGTCTGGTGGCCTGTCGGCGGGTGCTTGGGCTGCCTCCTCATCCTGGCGGTTGTGAACAGTGCTGCAGTGAGCATAGGGGTGCACGTGTTCTTTCGAATTAGTATTTTGGGTTTCTTGGGATAATTCCTAGAAGTGGAATCGCTGGGTCACAAAGCAGTTCTATTTTGAAGGTTTCGAGGACCCTCCGTACTGCCTTCCACAGCGGCTGCACCAGGCTGCATCCCCCCGACAGTGCACGAGCACCCCTTCTCTCCACACCGTCGCCGGCGCTTGTTTGTTGTTTTATTTATGATGGCCGTTCTGGCAGGCGTGCGGTGGTGTCTCGTTGTGGTTTTAATCTGCATCTCTCACATGATTAGCAACGTTGAACATCTTCTCGTGTGTCTTTTGGACATCTGTAGGTCTTCTTTGGAGAAATGTCTGTTCAGGCCCTTTGCCCATTTTTAAATTGGGTTGTTTGTTTGCTGTTGAGTTGTATGAGTTCTGTATAAAATTTTGGATATTAACCCCTTATCAGCTGTATCGTTGCCAAATATGTTCTCCTATTCAGTGAGTTGTCTTTTCATTTTGTTGATGGTTTCCTTTGCTATACAAAAACATGTTAGTTTGATGTAGCCCATTTGTTTATTTTTACTTTTGTTTCCCTTGCCCAAGGAGATACATCAGAAGGAACGTTGTGAAGAGAAACGCCTGAGATTGTGCTGCCTGTGTTTTCTTCGCAGAGGGCCATGGGTTCAAGTGTTACACTTAGGCCTTTAATCCGCTTTTTGTTTATTTTTGTGTGTGGTATAAGAAGGTGGTCTAGTTTCATCATTTCCTTGCACGTATCTGTCCGGCTTCTCCAGCACAGCTTATCAAATAGACTGTCTTTATCTCATTGTGCGTTCTTCCTCCTTTGTCCAGTGTTAGGTGACCGTACAGGCGTGGACCCGTTTCTGGGCTCTCTGCTGCACCGATCTGCGTGTCTGTTTTTATGCCAGTACCATGCGCTCTTCACCTTTTGTTAACATTCACCGCATCTGCTTTCTGTCACTTTCCATGCTCGTACAATAATAATTTTGCGCCATTACTACTTATTGAAGAGTGACAGACAACGTCACCTTCCATTGCTAAGCATTTCAGTGAGTGTCTCCTAGGAACCAGAGTGGAATGACCCATCTCAGGACATTTCTGTACAAACAGTATGTAACACAGACGCCATTATTAAATTTCACCAGTTGTTTCAGTGCCTTCTGAGAAGCAGAGCCCTGCTGCCCCAGCCAAGGCCCAGGGCGGCCTCTGGCGCCCTCTCCTCTGGAGCTGCCCCTCCACCCAGCGCCGTTGCTCCTTGCTGGGGCACGTGTGAGGAGTCGTAGAGCTGCTTGTTTGTAGGACGTCCCTGGACTCGGCTTCGCTGATACTTCCTTGTGATTAGATTCAGCTTGTTGGTTTTGGCCAGAACACCCGGCACATCCGTCATGAGGCATGCGGGTGTCGGTGTTCCCGTCAGAAGTGAAGCAGGCTCTGATCACTTGCTGTTTCCCCTTTGTGTTTAGTAAGTGATCTGTGGGGAGATACGTTGAGACTGTGCGTAGGTATTCTGTCTTTAGTGTGTTTCCACCCAGTGGTTTGACATTTATGGGGCATCACCAGCTCTTGCCCAAGCGCCTTGTGAAGTTCAGTTGCAGGTTGGCACCACGACTGGCATTTAGACAGACACCGGAGTTTGCTTTTGGCTGCTTTTGAGAAGCCCACATCGATTATTATCAGACAGGTTTTATCCCGTTTGGGACAGCAGTGCTTTCCTTGGGTTAAGATCTGAAAGGCCAGATTCATTTCCTCATTTGTTCAGTGTTTGTTAAGTGCTTACTGTAGGCCAAGTGCTGTTCCAGGTGCTGGGGCTCCAATGATTTAAAAAATTTAGTCCCAGCTGGTGTGGCTCAGTGGATTGAGCATTGGCCTGTGAACCAAAGGGTTGCCAGTTTGATTCCCAGTCAGGCAGGGTACATGCCTGGGTTGTGGGCCGGGTCCCCAGTTGGGGACACGTGAGGGGCAACCACACACATTGATGTTTCTCTCCCTTTCTCTTTCCCTTCCCTTCTCTCTCTAAAAAATAAATAAATAAAACCCCCTTTTAAAAGATTAAAAAAAATAGATGTTGTTTCTTTAAAAAAAAATTTAAAAAATTAGAGAAAATAAAATTTTCCCCCTGCCGGAAGGTACATGGAAATGGGAGGACCAGACAGTCAGCCGTACTCTCCTGGCAGGTGTGGCGAGGGGAGGGGACAGGGAAAGGGTGAGGGCGCCTCTGAAGCCAGAGCCGCCCGAGGGCCGCGGAGAGCCGGCCTCTGGGCAGAGACCTGACTGATGCAAGGCGGCAGCTGGAACCACGGCGGGAGGCCTGCCCAGCAGGGGCACAGCTGGCACAAGGCCTAGGAATGGGCACGTGCTCGGGTGATTTAGTGGGAGTGTAGGCAGGTCAGTTTGTCTGGAGCAGAATGCTGAGGGGGAGAACGGTGGTAAATGAGTTTGGGGTGAGGTCTGGACACTAACACAGGCCTGTGTTGACTGTGATAGGGGACCAGCCAGGGGTGTCCCACCTGTGGCCCGAGGGCCGCGTGCAGCCCAGGATGGCAATGAACATGGCCCAACAAAAATCGTAAATTTACTTAAAACCTTTTTTGGGGGGGCTCATCAGTTTTTGTTAGTGTTTATGTATTTACTGTGTGGCCCAAGACAACTCTTCTTTCAGTGTGGCCTAGAGATGCCAAAAGGTTGGACACCCCTTGTAGACAGTCCAGGTGTGAGGGGATCAGCCCCTCGGGGGAGTGAGACACTTAGCCAGCCCCACCCTGACCCCAGCAGGTGAGAATCCTGGCTTCCCATGGTGGTCTGCTGGAGGCTGGCCCTGGGAGGGACTGGCACGAAGGGCTGAGAGCACAACAGTGAGGTTTCTGCCTCCAGGAAAGGGAGGACAGCAGGAAGTGAGCAGTTGGAAAATGTCTTTTCATTTCTTCCCTCCCACTGAGGGGAAGGCAGGAGGGGGCTGGCCCAGTGAGGTGCCTGCTTCCCCGGCAACCTGGGTGGCTGGGGCCATCTTTTGACAAGCCTTGGCAGACAGGGGCATGCTTGGGGGCCCAGCGGCATTCTGATCTGGAGCACCCAGGGAGCCCCAGACTGTGAGCGCAGGCCCTGTGTCCGTTGCCGAGAGGGCTGGGCTGTTCTCCAGCACGAGCCCTGCCTTCGTCCC
Source organism: Tonatia bakeri (assembly GCA_004024845.1). Lineage (NCBI taxonomy): Eukaryota > Metazoa > Chordata > Mammalia > Chiroptera > Phyllostomidae > Tonatia > Tonatia bakeri. The sequence goes on from PVIA01001881.1 coordinate 115,791, forward strand.
GCCCCTCTCCCCCACCGAGGGAGCACCATTGTTCACGCTTTTCTCCCCTCGGCCCAGCCCGGGAAACTGGAGCACAGGCCAGGCTGGGAATGAGAGCTGGCGTTGGAGGAGCACTTTCCTGTTGGGGGGCACTTTCCAGATGCTTCCCATCTCCTGCTCACTGCCTTCCCGCGACAGCCCAGGGTTACAGAGCTGCTGAATGCACAGTTAGGATTTGAACCCAGGCTGATTGCTGCTAGAATCTCTGTTTTCTCCACCAAGCTGCACTGCAGACAGCATGGGGCTCCCCTAGAGGCCACTGCCAGAGCCGCTACAGTGCCTTTTGTCCTATTTCAGGCCGTCTCCTACCTCTTGAGATCTTGTTGTGCTTGACCTCTGGCCTGTGACCCTGGGCTGTCAGACAGTGGTGGGAGTGAGTGAGAAGTAGGGAACACCTGATGCTGCCGCCTCCCTTTCAGGGTCCAGTACAGAGCTTCCCAGGAATTAGGGTGACACTTACTTAGCATCTCCGGCGGTCCGGACGATAGGTGCTGTTCGATGCTAACTGCAGCTCGGTGGGGCAGATTTTACGGCCACCCTTCAACGGATGAGGAAGTGAGGCTCCGAGAGCCAGGTCGCACAGCCAGTGAGAGGGGAGCCACGTGTCAGCTCAGGTCCCATGTCTTCACGCCACCCTGGCCTCCGGGGCTGACGGAATAGGGGCCTCTGATCCCCCCAGAAGTCATGTGCGGGGTATCGCCCCTGAGGACACCTCCCCCCGAGCCGGTGTCGAAAGAGCACAGACTGGGTTCCAGCTCGTCTGCCACGCCTCGCAGCGTGACTGACGTCAGATACGTCTCAAATTGCTGTCAGCACTTTTCACCCTCCTGCGAAATGGGATTAAAGGCCCCGCCATGTCCTGAGACCCAAAGTGAACATACAGAAGGGTGGTTCTTAGTTGGTCTTGAGGGATGTGAGCAAATGTGAGAATCTGCTGGAGTGTGAGGTGCGCCCGCCAGGTTTCTCCCCGTTTCTCTGGACGAACAAGTCTACGTCTAGAGTAAGGGAGCCGGGGGTCTTTTGAGAAACATCCCAGCTGATTTTAAACACCGTTTCCTTTCCTGCCCTTCGCATCTTTGTCGATGCACCATACACGGGACGGGCAAAAGTAGCTTTGCAGTTGTTCTTATGGAAAAAGACAAATGCTTCAAATAAATAATGCAATAATTAGTAAGTAAATAACACAAGAATAAACCTACTTCTTCCCGCCTTTGTATAAACATTAGAGTAATGATAACAGATGTAGCAGATGTTATTAGAAATAGAGAAAAGGACTTCACCGGGTGTATTCGACCAGGGCCCTACCCTGCAGTCTGTTTAGGAACACTGCCCATTTCCCTTCTGGCGGAAACTGATTCTCAACCATGGGCAGTTTTATCTGCCCAGGGACATTTGGCAATGCCTGGAGATGTTTCGGTAGCCACACGTGGGGCGGGGTTTTACCAGCACCGCAGTGGATCCCGCAGTGCTGCTGCGCGTCCGGCGGTGCACAGGACGGCCCCCACAAAGAGGTCAGTAGGCCCAAGTGTTGGTGGTGTCAAGCCTGAGAAACCGTGGATTGAAAATAGCCGGCTTTTGCATAGTAAATATTTGCTATCTGTCAGAGACTGTCCTAAGTGCTTCACAGGTATTAACTGGCTTAATCCTCCCAATCCTATGACATAGAAGCTATTATCCTCAGGTGACAGATGGGCACTCAGGGGCATGGGAAGGTAAGTGATTGGACTGGCATCTGGGCCTTGAGGAAGGAGCCGGAGAGGCGGGACTTGAACTCAGTCGGCTCCAGAGCTCGTGCCTTTAACCATTCGCTGTGCATCCCGCACTGCTTGGCATGGAGGGGCTGCTTGGCTTTGAACCAGATTTTCAGCTGTGGGTCTAGAAACCCACATACCCAGAGATTTGGTATGTGAGAAGAATCAGGAAGTTTTCATTTCTGTGCCTAGCAAATAAAGGGGGAAGCACGAAGGGTAGGGTGATGAGTTTTCCAGGTTCCGAGTGTGGCCCAGCTTTTGACTTCAGTGGTCCAGGCACCTGTGGGAGAGGATTGTGGGTGACAAGAGCTTCAGCCTTTGCCAGGCATCAGTGATGGGGCAGAGGGTGTCCCCTTTCCCTGGTGGGGACCCGATGTGGCCGGGCTGTGCGGGGCGTGGGCCTCACTCTGCGCTTCCGGGTGGCGGTGTGTCATTGCAGATGTGAAGACCACCGTGGTGTACCCGGCCACAGAGAAGCACCTGCAGAAGTACCTGCGCCAGGACCTCCACCTGGTTCGAGAGACAGGGAGCGATTACAAGAACGTCACCTTCCCTTACCTGGAGTCCCAGAGCCTCAGCATCCAGGTGACTGGCCCCGGGGCTAGTGCGTCTCTCACAGGCATCAGTCGAGGCCCTACCAGGAGCCGTCACTGTCCCCCAGCCAGGCTGTGGAGCTGCGGCGGAGTCCCTGCCTGCATGGGGCTCACCTCCTTGTGCAGGAGTCAGACAGCACGGAACGCATCCACGACCGCGCGGGATGCGGCCTCACGAGCGCTGTGGGCAGAAATCAGCAGGGGAGTGGCATAAGCAGCCCTGCGGTGAGGTGGTCACTGTTCCTCAGAGGACAGTCATTGATATGGGAATTGACCCCAGTCTCGGGCATGCCCCTGAGGCTCCCTGAGGACCTCAAAGCGACCCAGTGCATTGGAGAATCTGTGTCTGCTCTGCAGTAGTCATGACACAGTCTCAAGGCGGGGGTGCGCCCCTGCCAGGTGTCTGAATGGGGGACGGATGCCCACTCAGGCCCGCCCCTCCAGACTCAGCACACCAGCCTCCGGATGCTGAAGCTCGGGGTGAAAAACTGCCCTTTGCTAGTTCTCCCTTGCATTCACTCCATGGAGGGCAGGACCTGATTGTCTCTGGGGGCTTTGTGCAGACTTCATCTCCCAGGGGCTGTGTTTGGGGGTTGGCAGCGTCTCCTGAGTGTCCTCAGCGACTGGGCCAGATTCAAGGCCATTTTAGCTAGCAGGTCCTGATTGCTCCTTGGCCCAGGCCCAGCGCCAGCCAGCGCCTCTGCCTGGAACTGGCCCCGTGAGAGTGTCGTGTTAACTGTGATGGCTGAGTTGTTTTCTTGCTCACTCACTGGCTCTCGCTGGCTCCACGGCTTTCTCACTCACCCTTGTTCTCCTTGCGCGTTTCTCATCCACTCTCCCCAGGACTCAGGTTGCGGTGGTGGAAGGCGTTCTGATACGGGGACCTCCCAGTCGTTTCCCCCAGACCCAAGAGAAGGCGGGTGTCCTGGGTGCAGGGGCATTGTGGGCTGCATGTACTCGGGAGGAGGAAGCACAGGGAGGTTGGCAGGCTGGGTGGGAGGCGCTGTGCGCCCACAGCCCTCTTTCCCTGTCTGGCCGTATTTGCATAGGTTCCTCTGACTCACACTGGCTGAATTTTTTTTTTTTTGAGTCCCAGCACTTGCTCTGTCCTCTGAGTGGAAAAGAGATGTGTCCCCATCTTCCTAGATAGCTTCTGCTGTTAGGGTCCTGGAGGGATCTCCTGGAATATATGTTCTGTGTACCAGTTGTACATCTGTGAGATTCAAGAGAGGAAGCCCTTAATATAGGCAGTGTGAGTCATTTATGTACTTCTCTCATGATTCAGATCCTTCTGGAAAATCAGACGACAAAGTTCTGCTGCTCTGCCCGCTTCTGTGACACAAGCACATTCTGTGTGTTCTTTCCTGACTGTCCCTAGCGAGGTCACAGGCACTCAGTTTAACTGGCAACAGTCCTGTTTATTGAGCATCTACTATGTCAGGCCCTGGGCTAGGCTCAAGTGGGTCCCCAAGGTAAACACTGGCCCCTTCTAAGAAGACAGGCATGGGCTGACAGCTGCTGTGCAGTGCGACCAGCACCCTGGTGGTTTATATAGAAGGTGTGGTGACAACACAGAGGGGAGTGATCAGCTCAGACAGGGGGATGGCCTCTCAGCAGAGGGGATCCTCCAGCTGCGGGGGACAAATAGGAGTTTACCAGGTAGACAAGGCAGACAGGGCTTTCCAGGCAGAAGGAAGGGCAAGTGCATAGGCACAGAGGGCTGGGGAGCCCGAAGTCAGCAGGGGCCAGGAGCAGGCATGTGCGCTGTCCAAGGCCTCACACACCTTGTCGATGGTTGGGGTTACCTGGTGAGATTTTTAAAAATACAGAACCTACTCCATATCTGCTGGATCAGATGTTTAGGCAGTGGAGCTGGGGGATCTGAATTTTAAAAGTATCTGTTGTGGCTGGTCATCAGATCTGAGAATGGTTGCCACAGCCAGTGAGGGTCCCCTGAGCAGTTCAGTCCTGCTCGTCCCCTGCTCGGAGTCAGACCATGGGCAGAGTGTGGTGAGAGAGGGAGCAGAGGGGCTCTGACAGCCGCGAGGGTCTGGAGGAGGCAGAGGCCGCCGCGAGGCGGGGGCCCCGAGTTCAGAGGGCAGGGTTTAGGAGCTGGTCAGTGGGGGAAGGGAGGAGGAGCCAGGGATGGCTCCAGGTCTAGCCTGCGCGATGAGTGGACAGATAGTGGGGTTGTTCACCTGGACGGGGACAGGGACAGCAGAGAGGGTTCACGTGGAAGACAGTTCAGTTTGGGGTGTACTGAGTCCCCACGAGGTACCAGGAACTGTTCTAAGCACTTTATGCGCATCACCTCAAAAAATGTTAGCAACGGCCCGTCAGAGATGGGAATTGGAAGCCAGGTGATCTGGCTCCTGGGCTTTTAGTTGACTACCTTCTTTGGCTCCTCCAACTTGGTGCTGGTAACTTCTAGTAAAAATGCCTGGTAAAAAAACGCAGTGGACGTCTGGATTTGGAGCAGGAGAGATCATCGGGCTGAAAATGCCGGTTGTCACTGAATTGAGGCTTTTGTGTCAGCCAGGTTGGGTCCTCACTCTGCCACCTCAGAGCAGTGTGACACTGTCCTTCCCTCCCGAAGCCCAGTTTCCTTGTCTGGCAAAGGTGGCTACGGTCCCAGAGAAAACTGAGAGAGGTGTCGTGTGTCATATTCCTACTGCTGCTTCCAGCACAGAAAAGGCGCCAGAATGGTAGTTGCCATTAAGCACACCCAGGTGACAGTTTGGGAAGCGGGACAGGGCAGTGCAGAGCTGAGACATGTGGAGGGGCGGTCAGGCAAAGGGTGGCCAGCGGAGAGGGCCCAGTGAGTGGATGAGCAGAGAAGCAGGAGCGTGAAGGAGGAGCACAGTGTCCCCGGGAGGGGAGGGAGGTCTGGAGTGGGAGCCAGTGTCCCTGCTAGGAGGCCCTGACGGGTGCTCCCAGAAGCTGTGGGGGCCCACTCACGGGCCCGTCATTGTTGGGGGCCGAGTCTTCCAGCCATGCTTTCGGGGGTTCTCTCCCATTATGTAACCCCCTAGGGTCGTTGTGAGTCCTTTGCCTGCTTCTCCTGCCTTTCTCACTGGGCTTCTGGCCGAGACTCCATGTGCGTTTAGGTCCCTCCTGCTCTCCCGGGGGCCTTTCCCCTGTGACCTGGGGCGTGGTCTCGGAGCCCATGCTCTGGCTTAGAACTGTATGGACTGCCTCGCTCCCACTTTTTCCTTGACTACAAAGTGGGGTGCTCACAGCCCCGAACTCCCGGGATTGCTGTGAGGACAATCCCCATGAGGCCCTAGAGCAGAGCCTGGCGTGTAGTGGGACTGCGCTGGCCACTCCCCACCTGCCTGGGGCTGCTGGCCGCTCCACTCTGGCACCAGCCTCAGCCTTGCCCTTCGGTCAGTGCCGCCTCCTTTGCTCTCATCTTCTCTTCCTCCCCCAGTTGGGCTTGTGGCCCCCACCGCCATTCTCAATTCAAGTAAAGCTGCTCAGGCGGACGTCCTGAGCCTTCCTTCTGGGAATAGGCTGTGCTCTCTGCATCTCTTAGGCAGGAAAGGAGGGAGGTCAAGGTTTCTGAGTCTTGTTTCTTAATTGCCAGCTTAAAAATCAATATCCCAAAGGGAAAAGTTTGGGTCCCCTTCCTTCTCCAGACCTCCCCCAGGGAGTGGGGCCTCCAGGCTCTTCTCGAGGTGTGTGGGCCTTTCTCCTTTGCAGTGGGTAGGCCACATGTGACCCGTCTGTGGGTCTTACCTGGTGGGCCGGGGGGCCCAGCTATTCCGAGGCAGGTACCCTCTGTTCCCAAACTCTTCATCTCAGAGAGCTGCATTTGACGTTGGCCATGCTGCCCAAGAGCTGAGGAGAGCCAAGGCCACGGACTCCTAGGAGGAGGCATGCAGACTAAACCAGCCCCTGGCCCTGGCTTTTGCGGCACTGCCCGTGCCACTCTCCTGGGAGTGGGCAGAGGGGCCCTCCGGCTCCGATGGTGTCAGTGCCCTGGTCGCCCACGCCCCTGCCGTGAGCTGGGAGGCGGGCACGCAGCGGTGTGAGCCCAGCCCCTGCCCTCTGTGTGACTTTCCAGCAAGGTTCTCTCAGGATTCCTGGCCCAGAGTTCACTGACCGGGAAGGAAGTTTCCTCTGCAAAGAATGCTCGGAACTGGGGGGAAGTGGAGAAGTGCTGAGGTCTGAGGTCTGGGTTTGAGCCCTGGGAAATAGGGACCTTAGCTTAGTCTTCCTGCAGGAGGCTGCTGTAGGAAGGCCATTGGACCTTGGCTGTAGTGATAGCCTTGGTACCCAAGGCTCCTGGAGCACTGTGGACAGCAGCAGATCAGAAGTGTGTGGATGGGCCAGAAGTCCTGTTGACAAGGTGGCCTTCAGGTCTGCTTTGTCACGCAGGGGCCATGTCAGCTGACACTGCTGTGACTCCAGGTGGACAGAGGTGCTTATCCAACCACTCTGAGAATCCCCGGGGCGGGGCAGGAAACCCACACACATTACTTTAAAACCTCCGCCTTCCCCTGTCTGGCACAGAGTCAGCTTCCTCTGCAGAGGGATCTCCCAGCCTGGCAATGTGCTGTGGTCCTGCATACTGTGGGCCAGGCAGGCGGCTTGCTTCTGGTCGTGTGGGCAGTGGAGGGTGGATGCAGACCAGGCCTGTGAGGCTGCAGCAAAGTGCATGCACACTGCTGACCGGGAGAGCCTGAAGAACCAGCTCTGTCTGCATGGCAGGGGCCTCGGGCGGATGGCTAGTGACCGAGTGTCAGCGGTGGTAGGAGGGCAGGTCTCTTCTGGACCTGTGAGAGCAGATCCTGGGGGACAGGAAGGACTGCCTGAGTGTAGATCCCCTGAGGCCAGTGGCTAACCCCCTAAAGGAGCCAGGGAGCTGTCCTAGCCCAGGTTGGGGAGTCTCCCCGAGGGGTGGTGACTGGATCTGAACCCCTCTCCCTTCCTCTCCTTCCAGTGGGTGTACAACATTCTCGACAAGAAGGCAGAAGCCGACCGGATTGTGTTCGAGAACCCAGATCCCTCTGACGGCTTTGTCCTCATCCCTGACCTCAAGTGGGACCAGCAGCAGGTAGGAGGTTCCCCACCAGGGTCCTCTGCTCTCGGAGTGCCCTGCCCCCTGTTGCTGGCCTGCCTCAGCCCACCCTTCCTCCTCTCAGTGGTCTCTCGCTCTCTAAGCAGATGGTAGCCCACCAGCAAGAGAGGTCTGAGCCCTGCGGTGCTCATGTATGCCTATCATGCACTGTTTATATTACACTGGGTCGGTTTAAAGCCTTTTCCGTCTCCCCCAGTGGCCCCCCGCACTGTGTAGTGGGGGGGGGGGCAGCATGAGGCAATGTTTGCCTAACCACATGGGCCACTCCTTAACCAGCCAAGTGGCTTGGGTGGCCCCTTTCACCTCCTGGAGCCCTGTGGTGGACTGTGCTTTTCTTCATTCCCCAGGACACTGGCAGATCCAGGCAGGCCCATGGTCTGAAGTAGTGACAGGTGGCAGTTGTGGTGAACAACCTGGTGTCCCTGACATTGCCCTAGTCATGGAGGAGGCCTCCTGGTGGCCCCTTCTGCCCCTGAGCCTACCGGCTTTGTTTCCCAGTCGGTCCCCCTGCACCAGCGCGTTCTCCTCCCCTGCCAGGGAGCGGGCCTCCAGCGGAGCCACCGTCGCTCGCGCTGGCCCTTTCTGTGCAGGGTAGCCTCTTTCTGCAGCTCCTTCCCGTCCTCACTGCCCTACGTCTGCCACCATGCATCACGACGTACCGTCCGCTCTGTGGGCAGACTCACGTGCCCCGACGGTACCAGACCAGGCAGAGCAGCGTCTTACAGGAAGTGCTGTTCCCACTGCAGAGCGGCAGTGGGCCACACTCGGCCTGCAGTGGGCCGGGGGGCCAGGAGAAGGCCATGGCAGCCAGAGGTGGAATTGCTGAGTAGGAAGCAGTGGGTAGACAAACGCCCCTGTCCTCTAACTAGACTCCTTTGTGTATTCCAAGCTCGGTTTCCGTTCTGCTTTTGGGGGGCCCTTCAGGTTTTTGTGTTCCTCCTGCAGTCACAGGACAGGCGGCAGCGTCACTCTGGGGTCTGGGCCCTGTCCCCCGCCTTGGATGCCTGCCCTCTTCTGTCTGAGCTGTGGCCTGCTCATTAGGCCTCGGGGTCCTCACTGAGCCCACCTGCTGTTTGCTTGGTTTTGCTTTGGTGGTTTCTGGACCTGCCAGAAGAGCGGGGCTGGGAGCCTGTGGTTGGGGCGGAGGGCCAGCATCTCAGCACAGGCACACAGGCGAGCAAACACCAGCTGTCGCTTACAGGAGACTAGAGGGGATTCCTGTGCATGTTGGAGGGCGGTAGGGAATTTAAAGGGAGTTTCCAGAAGGCGGAATGCTGCGTGATTTGTTAGAGCAGGTGAGGTCGAGGTGCGGGGCATTGTGGTGCAGAGAGGCTGAGAGAACACCCGCCCCGCCCTGCCCCGCATCTCCTCCCCACCCTGGCCTCCGTGGGGGCACCAGACTGGCTCTGGAGATGTTGGGGGTGCTGGGGCGAGGTCCTAGGGATACTAGCGGCAGCTCGGACGGTGTCTCCGTGCAGCTCCATGAACCCCAGCTGCCCCTCAGCAGCCCTGCGCCTGGAGGTCCTGGGTGGGGCACTGGGTCACGGGGGTGGGGGTGGCGTAGGAGTAGCCCCAGACTCACAAGACTCGTGAGACTGGGGAGCGTGTGCTCTGCATGGGAACGGGGCCAGCGTCCTCCTGACCTGGTGCTTGCGGTCATCCTGGCTGGCCTGTGCGTGGACGTGCCCGCCCTCTGTTCTCTTGAACACAGAAAGGCTTCCAGAACTGCACGGGGCTTCCAACCACGCGTCTGGACTGACCCATGGTGGCCATGAGTGGGCAAGCTGAAACATCAGGCTTACCTAGATGACTGTGTAGGTGCCATTGTTCTTGACTTTTGCTTAATCAGCACTGATAATGCCACTTGTCATGGTCTCAAATCCTTGATCTGTGACAGAACACCAAAATCAACAGTTCCCTGACAGGCAGGCAGCGCATCCAGAGGGGGGACAGGCTGGGTGGACTTCTTTCCTTCACGGCCTCGAGGTGAAGGGGGTGCCTGGTGCTTTCCTCGGGGGGCCTTTCCTCAGGGGTGCTCACCTGGGATCTCCCCTGCTGCTCTTTCTCCCAGAAGTGTATCTTTATATCATTTGTATATATTTGTGTAGCCCCCGACAGATGGCTCAGGATTAGAGAGACTCTTTGTCCATCTGTCCATCCAACCATCCATCCATCCATCCACCCATTCCACAAATACTTATCAAGCCCCTAATGTTTGCTAGATAGTCCGCCTTCCTGGAGGTTGTAACATCGTTCCTCAGCTCTCTGAAGAGTTACCTGTTTATTTTATGTGCTTGCTTTTTGTAGGCCCCGTTTATACGAGTAGGTAGTGAGCTGCAGATAGTACGAAGGGTGCGCAGTGACAGGAAGTTCCCTCCATCCATTTCCCTGCCCAGAAGAGAGAAGTTCTCTGTCCTTCCAGAGAGAGTCTTTGCATGTTCTCCATGTAAGCATACACACACACACACACACACACACGTGTGTTAGTCTAGACACACACACACTTTCAGTTTGTAGGGTTTAGGTGTAATGGTCCAAGGTTCTCAGATCAGGAGTCTGTCCTTTTGGGTCGCTCCAGAGGTGGAGGGGCGGCTCTCCAAAGCTCCAGCCAGTCTTGGTCTTACTTCTTGCCAGGAAGCTGTTACTTTGATGGCACTGTCCTGCCTTGTAAAAAGGGATTGATGGTATCTTCTCCCAGCGTAACTGATGGGCCAGCTTCTGGGGTGCCGGTCTGAGACCCTCACCAGCCCCTCATCTAGCTTTATTGGGTCATTCTCCCAGCTGGGGGCCCTGTGGCTGCCTGCAGAAATCTGGGGTATGTTTGATAGTGAAGAAGGGCTTTCTTTCCCTCCCCCCAGCCCGTGAGCTGACACCCAGCCCCAGGCTCCATTCCCCGTCACGTCTGTGGCTCAGGGAGGTATGACTGACTGTTGAGTTTGGGGTTTGTCAGCAGACCCCATTTAAAACAGACACTCCTGTTGTTTGGTTGTCCTGTGACGGTGGCACGTGGAGCAGCGGAGACATCCACAGATACCCCCCCACCCCGAGTTTAAACAGTTTTGTTTCCTGGCTGCTCCATGATCCTCCAACGAGTGAGAGAGTAAATGTCCTGGACACACATTGTGAGAAAGGAAAGCACAGAAGGCACCCGTGGGCACAGCCCCGAGGTTACCCCGGCAGAGAAAACATCCGTGTCAGGGAGAGGCACAGCTGGGCATCAGGAACCATGTGGGAAGTCTCATTCTCACCTTTTAAATTGGGGCTCTTCAGGGGTCAGTCTGGTGACTCATGGTGCCTGGACTATCTTGTTGCGGAGCTGACAGCTCAGACTGTGGGACAGAGTGTGGCTGGAGTCACCCCAGGCCTTACCCACGGAGTCCGGGTGTCTGGGGCCTGCCTCGTCCAGGGACGTGGTACCAGCCCAGGCCAGGGTCTGGGTGAGTGGGGCTGGGGAAGGGGGGTTGTCTGGGCCAGAGGAGGAAGTCATTTGCTGTCCTGAACAAGGTCTTGTTGGCTTTGGTTCTTTGTGCTGCTGTGAACTCCAGGTTTTTGGCTCTGTTCCAGGAGGACAGTAGGAACGGCTGCCTGGACCTCGGGGAGATGGGAGATGGACAGGAGAGGGAAAGGTTACCAGGCTCTGCTGGCTCCCCGCAGAGCTGGCCCCAGACTCCCTTGCGCCCCACGCATCCACCTCCGGGGCAGTCGGGTTGCTTGCTGTACCCTTGCGGGCCCACACTCGGCTGCCCCCGAGCCTTGTCTTTCACTGCTCCCCCACCGGAATGCCCTTTCTCTAAGCCCACATCTTCCACACCCAGGTCCCCTGCCTCCTCTTCCAGGAAGCCTCTCTGGATGGCCCTCATGGACAGTCTTTCCTCCTTCCTCCTGTGTGATTGCTTCAAGTCTCACAGTAGTTACTTGTGTGAGTGCAGTTAGACCATAAACTCTTGGAGGGAAAGAGCTGGCTTTGGCACTTTCTGGAACCGCATCAGCTCTGTGAGTGCAGAAGTACTCCCATCTGGTATTCTTTAGCAGGAGGAATAAACAGAAGTCCCATTCCTTGGGTCATCCCCGCTCACGCACCCTGGGCACGTGGGTCCCCACGTGGTCTGGGGATCGGTCCTGCTGTGGCCCCTGCGCTTGGCTAGGGCTGGCTGTGCAGGATTGGGCCTGGGTGCTTGCCGGAAGCTTCCCTGGGGAATCCTGGGATTGGCATCCTCCCCAGGCCCTGTCACCCGCTGAGCCTGGTTTACCCCTGGTCTCTGCAGCTCGATGACCTGTACCTGATCGCCATCTGCCATCGCCGGGGCATCCGGTCGCTTCGGGACCTTACTGCAGAGCACCTGCCGCTGCTCAGGAACATCCTCCGGGAGGGGCAGGTGAGTCGCCGGCCGAACCCCTCGGAGCCCAGAGCGGTCACACTCCGGTTCAGTGCTCCCTCCACCCAGGTCTCGCCCTGCCCAGCAGGAGGTCTGCGGCGGGGGCTTCTTTCTGGACATCAGCGAGGAGACCACACACAGGCTCTTCCGAGCCCTGCCGTCTGGTCCTGCTCCACCCTCCCGCCCTCCGTTCAGCCACCTTTCCTCTCCCCACACTCGTCCTCCTCATCTTAGGTCCCCACTTTGGCGCCTGCCTTGCCTGTGACGGCCAGGTCACACAGCCATGTGTCTCGGGTAGCAGGGTCACAGGCTCTGATGCTGAATGCAGGACCCTCCTCCTCTAGCCCGAGGGCACAGACTGCATTCTCTAGTGTCCGGTCTTCAGGGACACCATCTATCCAGGGTGTCTACTGCATGGAATGACATTACGGGGGTACTAAAAGGAGTCCTGAGGTGAGGGACGATGGGGAAAGAGAGACAAGAATCCAGGGTGGTGGCCCTTATTTTTGGACATTCTGACCCAAGCCAGCTGGCTGACCTTGGGCCTCACCTCTCTGGGCCTCGATATATGGTTGGGATCCTTCTGAAACCTCCATTCTGTAGGGCGGTTCTCAGCCTTTCTTCTGCTCTGGAATATTCGAAGGTCCCACAAGCACTCCCCCGTGCCAGGGGCTGGCAGTCATGGGCGCTCCTCTCAACGGGGGCCGCCCGAGGCCCCGCTGCATGTGGAGGACGGGCCCCGCCCGGTGCTCTCCATGAGCCTCAGACCCGCTCCCTGTCAGTGCTCTCACCCTCCTGTCCCACCGTCCTTGTTCAGAGGGACTTACTGATCTCCTGAAACACCCTCTGGTGGCAGAGAGTGATGTCTGTCTTTTGGGGAGATACCTGGCCAGCATATTCACCTGCCCTGGCAGCTCTGGCGGCCTTGCCCTGCTCATCCCAGGAAGCCCTTGGGTGCCCTGGCCCGTGTCTCACCCTGCTGCAGAGATCCCTGGGGTGAGCTCCAAACATGGAATGCAGTTCTGGGTGTGTTCCGAGCCCACTGAGGCCCTTGTCTTTTCTCCTCACCTCTGACCCCCTTAAGGATTGGCCCACAATGGAAACCGGAGTCCCCTGTTAAGTCCAAGCCTTGGATACTCTGGAAGGGGGCGGAGAGGGAAAGCCCTACCCCCGAACAAGGTGGGGACCCGGGGGGTGGGGCCAGAGTCAGAGCCCGCCCATCCTTTTCCCTCCACCAAGGCCCCAGCTCCTGTTTCCAAGCTCCACTCGATGGCATGCTGGGGGGGACACGGCCCCTCCCCGCCACTTGGTGCTGTCCGTGTTTACAGGTGGTCCCCAGTTGGTCCCTGGGGCGTGTCCTCGGACACTGGGTCTTTCTGGATTCCCAGCAACAGCTGCTTGAGGAAGCAAATGTTTTACCCAGATTCGAGTGGGGCATCCTGACGAGGCCACTGCCCCCTTGCTTTGGGAGAGCGAGCCTCAGCCTTGCCGCCATCACCTGTGTTTGTAAATCTTAGAGAGCAGTTCCGGGACCTGAGGCGCCCAGTGTGCAGAGGCTGTTGGGAGGGTTTTTACCAGACGTCTGCAGGCCGGTCTGGGGTCAGCACAGGAGGAGGATCTGACCCCTTTCCTGCCACTGCCCTTCTCCCCAGGAGGCCATCCTGCAACGCTACCAGGTGAAGGGGGACCGCCTCCGCGTGTACCTGCACTACCTGCCTTCCTACTACCACCTGCACGTGCACTTCACAGCCCTGGGCTTCGAGGCCCCCGGCTCCGGGGTGGAGCGGGCGCACCTGCTGGCAGAGGTGATCGAGCACCTGGAGCGTGACCCCGAGTACTTCCGGCAGTGCACCCTCACCTTCGCCCTCAGGGCGGATGACCCCCTGCTGAAGCTCCTGCAGGAAGCCCAGAAAAGCTGAGTCTGCCCAGGGCTGCCCAGAGGAGGACACAGATGTGTGGGACTCGGGTGGAGGGGACTTTTTAGCACCAAATGTAATTTTTGTAATGTGTTTTGTATTGGCTTATTTCTTGTATGTGAATAAAGCATTGGTCTCATTTGGTGTGGACGGACGGTGCGGTCTGGGGAGGCAGGTGCTGAGGCAAGTGGAGGGGGCACAACCCAGGGAAGGCCTTGAGAAGGGAGGCCAGCCTGGGGGAAGGGGCATGGCTTCGGCAGACCTGGAAGGCTGCCAGGCCTGTGTCCGGACCCTGCACACCCATCCTTGTGACTTCCTTGTCCGGATCTGACCGTGCCACTCCTTGTTTTCTCTCCTGACCCTACTGCCACATCCCTCTTCCTTCCTGGTGGAGTGCCCCAAAAAACCACATGTGAAAACTCTCTGGAAATCATCTGTAGCACTTTCTGATGGTCCTTCCTCTCCCGTCCCAGCACTGAGGTCGAGCCTCCCAGGGTGAGTCAACCCTGCTGATAAACTTGTTGACAAGGATGAGGGCTTGCCCCCTGGAACAGGGAGGGTTCTGATAGGAATCGTGACGCAGGCCAGGAAAGCCGGCCTCCGTCTCTGCGATCTGGTCAGTGAGTCCCTGGCCTTGAGGTTGTTATCTAGGCAAGAAGACAAAACACGCTCTCAGGAGCAGCGTGAAGATCAAGCACTAAACAATGTACCAGCAAGAGTGAAATGATGCAGGTGCGGTGGCTCCTGTCCAAGGTGTGACCAGCGTCACAGGCCCCTGTTCATACAGTCCTGAGACCGAGAAGGGGCTGCGGGCTGATGGCCTGTAGCGAGCCAACACAGGCGTATCTGGCCGTGAAGGGTGACGTCTGCCACTGCTCTGGCAGAGCAGGGGCACGGGCGTGCATGTCGAAGGCACACGATTAAACACGTGGCGTGCTCAGCACAGAAGACAGATGTGTCCCAGTCCCGGAGGGCTAGTGTGTGCTCACGGGTCCTCAGGGCGGCAGGTCCCGCTAAGGGAAGCACTGCGGGGAGGCAGGGTGCTGGGATCTGCGTCAGGCAGAGGAGTGGCTCTTCCTCTGCCTCCCTGGACTTGGAGCCGAGCCCCCGCTCGCTCCTTCATCAAGTGTCTGCTGAGCACACACTGGGGGCAAGGCTCTGCGTGGGACGCTGGTGAGTGGTGAGTGGACGAGCGGACCGCTGGGGCTGACACGTGCCGTGACATCAGGGGAGACCCGAGGCCCTCCGAGCCTGCTGCTCTGTGCAGGGGACGGGCCGAGGCCCCGCCCGCCCCGTGGTCTGCTGGGTGTCAGGGAGACAGCGAGGCCTTGTCCTGCACGAGACTTGCTGATGGACTGACTGGAGCCAGACAGTGTGCTAGGTGTTGGGAACACAAAGGTGACGGTAGCACGGTGCCTCCCCTGTGGTGCGTGGCGCAGACAGGTGAGCGGAGGGGTGAAGACCGACGACTTTGGGAGCTGCTGTGAAAGCAGGTGTGTGAGGGGTCTGGTGTGAAGCATTACTGCGGGGAGACACAGGGTGTGTCGGGTTGTGACAGCACGTGGCACACGGGCCCCTCAGTGTGCCTCCAGCAGGACAGTGGGGTGCCCAGCCCAAGGGCCACCAAGGATGGCTGGGAATGCGGCCCAAGACAGTCAGTCATACATGCGATTAAAACATTATGAGGATTTTTTGTGATTCCATATCACAATGCATGTAATGTGTGGCCCAAGACAACTCTTCTTCTTCCTGCGTGGCCCAGAGATGCCCAGAGGCTGGACACCCCTGCAGACGGAGTAAGGCCTTGAGGGGAGGAGGCTGGGAGTAGCTGGGTTAGAGGGGGAGGTGGGAGAATGGGGGCGCACCTGTTCCCCCACCAGGTGACAATGACAGCTGTGGAACCAGCTGGCTTGGAAGGGACCCCCGGCCTGCCTTTTCTCCATGTATGAGGAAAATACGTGTAGGGAGGTCTGAAGAAGAGACCCCTCTGAAGTGCTGTGAAGATAAATGCCAAGGGGAGTGGAGGGGGCGCTAACCCTGAGAGGCCCCTCGCAGAGCAGAGGGACCCAGCCATGGGGGTTTTCTCCTTGAAAGTTCAAGTCTCAGCGGGAGTCTCATCTGACTTCAGGCAGAGATTGTGGCCGACTCATCCTGAGCCAGAAGGAAGGCAGCCAGGGCCTCCCAGGGGACGTGTCGCCACCTCCCCGGAGTTCCACCCCGTCCGCAAAGGCATTCCCTGCCCCTCTGGTGAGACTCCCTAGCGCCACCTCCACTTCATGGGTTTGTTTATCCATCCGCCAGATTTCCACTGACAGATGTACATGGACGGGAACTGCAGGGCGATGGGGGAACAGGAAGACCCGTGGCACCCTCCTGCAGCAGGGGTGCAGGGGGTGGCAGAGCCTAGGACACGACAGTAGGTAAGGGCTGTTCCAGAGGGAGGCCCGGCTGTGCTGCTGGTCGTGCTGGGAGGCAGGGAGGGTGCCTGGGTGTCAGGACCAACTGCTCTCCCAGAGGGGCCAGGCTCAGTTCTCCCCCAGCACCTGCTTGGGAGCAACCGAGACCCAGGGAGGGAGCATTCGTACAAGCTGGAAATGGCTCCCCCAGAAACCCCACCTGTGGCCAGTGCTGCTGCACACGGGAATAGTCACTGTCCCTCCATTAAACGGCTGCTCGGAGCTGTGGTGAGCCCTGACCGACCCTCCGGGCCCTGTCCGACAGAGAGCTGCACGCCTCTGTCACCACCCGAACCAGTTCCTCTGCTGCAGTGCTGCCTTACCCGAATCCTCAGACGCTCAAAGAGCTGCGGGGAAGAACTTTGTCACACCTCCTCTGAACATGCAGGGGGCTTGGAGCAGGTGTCCTCTCTTTCTGACCACACGTTCCACTTCCCTGCTGTTTCCAGGGCATCTCTGTTCCCAGGGACCATGGGGTCCAAGAGCAGCTTCCTCCACCACAGGCACTGTGGGCTGGAGCAGGTGGCAGCTATCGAGCCACCCCCCGGAGGGGGGTTACCTGCAAATAAGGAGCCGGGCTCTGGACCCAGGTCTCCTGGTGCTCAGTCCAGGAGATGCAGACTAAGGCCACTCCTTTGCCTTACGCTTCCTTCTCATCACTTAGAATGTTAACCTAACACCCTGCCTTCACTGAGCTTCCTGAGTAAGGCTAGGTATTCCTGAGCCCCACCTCGACAAAGTAGCACTTGCAAGCCGCTCTGGTGGCGGGGGGGGGGGGGGGAGCACATCTGTGTGATTGCGTGATTCCAATGTGCGTGCCTGCGTCCCACTCTGCTGGGGCGGTGGCAGATGCCGCCCTTCCCAGAGCAGTCCTGAAGGCTCCACCATGGGCTGCAAGCCCCCAGCTCCACCCAGCCTCTGCCTGGCTGGGCTGGAGAAGGAACAGAGCAGTTGGAGGCTTGATTGCTATTGTTCCTGGGCTTCTCTCAGTTTGCCCAAACATTCCTCATGTAGCAAAGTTGCTGACTGTTCTCTATTTGTCAACATTCCTTCATGAAACAGAAAAATAACATTTGGAAATGAGTTGGACACTTAAGCTCCACTTGGCATGTCTCTGTGGAATACAGATCCCCAAATTGAGAAATCAAGAAACAATTACATACAAAATGACATTTGAAGGTGTCTCTCTCGTCATACTTCTACATCCAAACATTGTAATGTATCAGTTTTACTTCTGAGTAGGTTGCCATAGGTCTGCTAACTCTTCCCTCTCAGAAGGACTAAATGTATAATCCAAACACGTGTATATATAATGTTAAAATGTCTTTTATAGGAAGCTGGTGATAAGTAATGGCTACTGTGTTTCAAATATCCTCACTTAGCAAAATGAATGTTGACAACCTTGTGTTTGTTCCACAATTATTATTGAAATCACATTGGATTCTGAAATCTATATAAACTTGAAGCTGTCCAGTTTTAACCACCATTAAAAAATAAGCGTGGTCTGAATTTGTTTAAAGTGTTTGTTTCAACTTACTACATGGGTTTTGAATATCCACTGTACTTTTTAAAGTAAGAATCTGGAGATAGAACCCACATGATGCTTACAATTTAGTGAGGTGTTAATTACAAACAAATTACAAGAGTGGCGAGCGCCTTGAAAAACGCAGAGGAGGCCACAGGAGCATGTGCTGAGAGATGCCAGACTTCTAGGTTAAAACTCAATGGCCAAAGGGCCAGCACAGCCAAGGCCCGGCGGTTCAGTGCCTGGGGCTCGGCAGGGCTGGGACCCAGCACTTAGCTTCTGGCACGGGGCACACACAGCTCGCTGGCCAGTCTTTCCTTCAGCACCAAGGTGAACGTCAGGGCTCATGTGGGGGAATATGTATACACACCTTCCCTCCCACCTGCTACGTTCCTCTAGCTGGCTAGTCATCAAGTCAAAGGGACAGATTGACAGGAGCAAACCAAATTCCAATACATGCACCTGGGGGATTCTCATCAGCATGAAAATTCCAAAGACAGGGTGGCAGAATTTGGTATACAGGGTGCTTCGGACACAGGAGGGAAGCCGGGCACTGGGGTATTTGAGTTCAGAAGTGAGACAGGCCAACACTTCCCAGGCAGCCCAGCAGCAGCGGGATGCCCTGAAGGGGCCACTGGCCAACAGCCCTGCCTGTGGCCCTCCTGTTCACCACGCTTCATTCAAACCAGTCTAAGATGAGCATCCTACAACTTCCTTCTCTGTTCTTCTTAAAGATTTTATTTTATTTATTTTGGGGGAGAGAGGAAGGGAAGGAGAAAGAGGGGAAGGAAACATTGACATGGGAGAGAAGCACTGATCGGGGTGCCTCTCAGAAGCACCCCGACCAGGGATCACGTGCCCTGACCGGGAATCGAACCCGGTGGCCCCTGGTTTCCGGATGACTCCCAACCAGCTGAGCTGCCCCAGTGAGGGCTAAGAAAACATTTCCTTCGGTTTGTTTCTTATTTATTTATTTACTTATTTACTTATTCATTTACTTATTGACTTATTTTTTAACAAGGCATTTCTGAACGCCCCATCCCCCTCTGCTCAAGAGGCAGGGACCTGATGGCGCTGCACAGGATCTATGCCATAACCCAGCGTGAACTTGGACAAATCACGTGATGGCTCAGACACTGGGAGGGGTCCCCGTGCCAATCCTGAAGGATTCGGTGAGGGTTGTGGAGGGTTTTGTGGGCACAGTACTCGCACAGTAAACAGTAGCTGCTACTTTCCTGCTGCAGAAAAGGCCAACAGGGACATCACCAGAGATACTTGGGCCCGATATTAAAAAGGACTTCCTGACCAAAGGCTGGGTAACCCTAGATCGTGCGGTAGAGTCATGGCAGCCAAGACACTTGGGAGGCGAAAAGGAAGCTGTGCCCCCCGCGGTCCATTGTTCAGGGCCCTGCACAGAGACCAGGGCCGGGCCCAGTGACTCCTCGGGACCTCTGCTGGCTCAAAGGTTCCTGGAATGCAGTTCAGCCTCGGCCAAGGGGCAGGTTGCTAAGACGACAGCAGTGATGTCCCTGCTATTGAGAACCCTGGGAACAGCTCCGCTCCATGGTCCAGCCACGTAAATCTGATAAAAATAGGAGCTGAAACACTATCCCAGAGTTGCTATTTTTAAAAGCGTCTGAGATGCTGGATTGGGTTTATTTCTTCCTCAAACAGCATCTTGCTGTTCCCTCCTCTGGGTGGGCAGGATGCTAACGTGGCACATGTGAGGAACAGGAGCCAAAGCCCCACCAGGCACACTTGTCCAGGGGCTCCGTGCTCCTGCTCACACCACTGCCTGCCAGGGAGGAGCCTGCGGGCCAGGCTTCCTGGCCCTGGATGTACCTGCCCTTCCCCTGTACCTTGCTCCTCCGCCTTCTTTCTTTGCTCCCACCCCGCAGCAGAGAGGTGTCCTCCCCCTCCTCCACAGCAGAGACAGACTCGGTGAGGTAAACAGAGGCAGAGGAGATGGGAATGGAGGCAGCATGGCTGAGAGGAGGACCCAGGTGGCTGTTCCTCAGGTTATCTTAACCCACCCTTGGCACAGCTAGCCTTAGCACATGGCTTCTTGCTGAGCAGCTCACAGTATCTGCCAGAGGGGTGCAGTGGAGGCGGGGCTGCAGACCCCAGCTCTGGGGATTGAAGGCACCGGAATTCCTCCCACCTGCACTGTGGATGAGATGGCTTCTGGGCAGGTAGCTAAGCCTCTGGTCTGGTCTGGTCTGGTCTGAGAAACCAGAGGGGAAGGATCATGCATAAGCACACTGTGGCCTCAGGGGAGGAGCCGGAGTTGCAGTCAGCTTCTGAGCTCCCAGGAACCGTCCTGTGATAACCTCTGTGGCGGGTGGGGGTCGGAAGAGCTCCAACTAGCGCTTATTGGTTAGAGGAGGGGTGCGTCCACCTGCCTAATAAGGGCCACACTTCTGTAACACATCGTGCTTCCAGAGTGAACTCATATCCACTGCCTGACTTAATACCAACAATATCCCTTTGGACGGCAGTTATTTCCCTTCTTTTTCTTAGAAAGGAAACTACAGCTATCTAGCGACAGAGGCAGAGCTGTCGTTCAGGCCCTTGGAGCGAAAGCTGGCCCTTCAGTCCTGCTTCCTGGCCAGGGAATGCTGACGTGGGCCAGGGCAGGAGTTGCAAACTGCGTGGATCTAGTGAGGGGGTGTGAGGGGACTGAAGGGTGGTGGAAAGATACACGTGAGAAGCAGCAGTGGGGCCGATTCTCCGTTCAGCTCCCTCCCGGCCGAGGAGCGGCCCCAGGCCGCTCCCCCACCTGCAAAGCAGGGAGACGTCCCTCCGCCTCTGGGGCTGCGGAGGGCTGGAGTCACTGTTCTTTCTACCTGGCTCGGTGTCAGCAGTAAACATTTGTTAGCGTTAAATATTTGTTGAATGAATGCTTGGCTGACAGTGTCAAAGACACCATTCAAACATGAGTAAGACGCTGACAGAGTGAAGCGAGAACCACGCAAGGTGCGCCTGGGGTTGGAGGCGCCGCCCGTCGCGGAGCCGGCCTCCGCGCTCCAGACCCTCGCCCTCCGCGCTCTGCTCACCTCCCGGCTCACCTGGAGGGGCCTCGGGCTGCGAACTCTCAGAATCCCTTCACACTCACCATCAGTTACTCTTTACACTTAGCCACATCCTGCTCTGCCTCTTTTTTTTTTTTTTTTCATTTAAAGATGTTGTTTATTTTTGGAGAGAGGGGAAGGGAGAGAGAAAGAGAGAGAAATACTGTTCCAGAGAAAACGGCCACCTTTCTCTTTGCAGGAGGTCACCCAACCCACCTGGCCACACTGCAGGGCCCTGCCTCTTGTGGAAGGGGAGTCTGAGGTCACCTTCTCCCTGCGGCTGGACGCCCAGCTTCCGGGAGGCAGGTTCCCCCGGGGCCCTCAGCACCAGGCTGTGCACACTGGGGCTCAGTAAACGCTGTTCGCCTGTGAAAGCGCCTGCGGGGGTGAGGCGGGGGGGGGGGGGCTGTGGATGGCCGTGCAGGTGACTCCTGGACTGCTGTCTTTCCGCCTGGCCAGCTCCCGGGTTTGACTGGGGGGACGTCTGGACCCCGTGAACTAGGGTCAGGGGCCTGATGAGGTTTCCCCTGGAGACAGGATGCCTGGCGCCTTCCTCTTCCCCGAGGAACAGAAACTGAGAAGCTGTCTTAAGTCCAAGACAGGGTGTGCAAATGAGATGTCCAAGAGGGGACAGTTTGGGGGCGGCAGGTCCAGACTAGGGCAGACGAAGGGCCCAGGTCTCGGTTCAGGCAGTTGGCCGCTGTGCACTAGAGGGTGGGCTCCCGGGGCAAGGCTCCCTCTTCCGGCCTCACTTTCCCGAGTGAGGAAGGACGGGGCTCACCGCGTGGGGGAGCGGGGAACCCTTTGTCGGGGCTCATTGTTTCGGGGAGGCTGTGCGGAGGCCGCGCGGGCACGTCCCTCCCGGCACCGCCGTCAGGCAGCTCCCGGCCCTCCCTGGCCTCGGCGCCCCCACTCCGACCCATCCGGGCAGCCCGCCGCGGCCCCGCCCGCGGTATCGCCCAGCCCTTCCTCCTCCTCCCGCCCTTCTTTCCAGGCCCGCCCGCTCCTCATCCGCGCCTGGCGGTGTGCGCACGCGTGTCCGAGGCGTCCCCGCCCCGCCCCGCCTCGCCCGGCCCGGCCCCCGGCCCCAGGCCCCGCGCCCGGGACTGGGACTGGGACCCGCCGAGCGCAGCGCCAGCCTGTGCGCCCGCCGCGCGCCTAGCGGATCGGAGTCGCGCGGAGCCACCCGCCCGCCCCGCCCCACCCTCCCGGGTGAGTACGCGCCGCGGGGCCCGGGGAAGAGGTGCGCCTGCGGCCAGCGGCCGCCCCCCAGCCCCGCGCCGCCGCCAGGGGTTCGGGCCGGCACGTGGGTGCAGCCGGGTCCGGCCCGGGTGGGCGGCCGAAGCCTGGGATCCATTCCCTGATTTTCGCGGGAAGCTGTGTCTCGCCCTCTTGGAAGGAGCCAACGGGACGGTCCTCTTACCCGGAAAGTTTCCAGCCCTCACCCTGCGCCCAGGCTGAGAGGCGTCCCACCCTCAGCATCCTCCTAGCCTTGGTTCTCTCACAAGTGCCCCATGAAGCCCAGGAGTGTCCGCAGGCTGGCTTTTCTGGAGGTGACAGGCTTTGCGGTCCGGCGCAAGGTCACCAAGCAGAATCAGTCCAAAGGTGGAGGTTGCTAGCTGTAGGCTGGCTGTGCCCTGGACACAGGGTCCACCTTGTTGGGGGTCTTCGGGCCTAGGCCCCTGGGCTCAGAGCTCCCTGGGTGGTGGGCAGTGGGGAAGGCTGGGGTTGTGGAAAAGGTGGGGTACTGCTGGGGGCAGAACCCTTGCGCTCAGCTGTCTGCTCTGGATACCCACCGCCCCACCCCTGCCCCTGTCTTCAGGGACCTCCCGGCTGGCCAGCCCGGAGCTGCCAACATGTCTGCCAGGACGAGCACTGCCCCTCCATCCCCAGTCTTGGGGGAGGCCTGCTCCTCTGGGCCATTGGAGGCCTGATATGCTGCTGCTGCTTCCAGTGTTTCACAGACGGGGTCCCAGAGACCTGGCTTTGGGGGATCCTTCCCGAAGGCAGGGGTGCAGGCAGTGTAGGGGTGCTCGCTGTGCATGTGGGACCTCATGGCCACCCACAGACTGGCACCCCCACAGCCCTCCCTGGGAAGCCTTCGCTTTCCGCCGCTGGAGGGAGGCACAGTGTGGAAGCCAAGTTCAGGCGGACTTATTCTTTCAGAGCCTTGGGAACCGACCTGGGACAGGCTAGGTTGTCACAAGAGGCGCACACCAGCGCTGCTGTCTTCTGAGCTGTGCTCAGCCAGCCTGGCCTCCTGCAGGCACTGGCGTGTGTCTGTGTGTGTGTGTGTGTGAGGGGGGTGCGTTTTAAGCATGTCGGTGGCGTTAAGTGCTGCGAAAGGTGCCTACCCAGAGGAAGAGGCCTGTGTTGGCTCTCGGTGTGTTCCCCCCACACCTTCTTCAAAGCTGCCCCATAATTCTAGAGAGGGTGCCTGGGAGGTGCCGGCCGTTGGGGGCCCAGCAATGCACCTCTGGGGCTTTTTCTCTTTGCTGGGAGCTGGGCTGGACTACCCACTGCCCTAACCAAGGTGGCCCAGGCCCCTCCGACCTGGTCCCTGTGCTGCTCTTGCCTCCCCTCCGTGTGTGTACCCTCCCTGTCTCGTCTGTCACATCAGTGCTCTGGGTGGGAGACCCTAGGCTGTCTCTCGGGCTCTGGGTCCGTCTGACAGTTGAGGAGGGCCACAGTTGGGGCTGCAACTGCCCCCACCCCACCCTGAATCCAAATCGACAGGGGTTAGGAGGGGAGTTTAGATGGAAGGAGAGGTCAGGAGAGGAAGGTGAAAGCTGCCTGCTTGCGCTGCGGGCTGACAGACGGCTGTAGCTGGGGAGTGGGTCGCTGCTCAGGACAGCAGGGCCCTCCCCTCGAGTGGGGACTCTGGCCCAGGAAGCCCAGGATACTTCCAGGGCTGCCTTCCCTCCCTGCCTCTCCTTTCCAACCCAAAGCAAGGGCTTCCTCCCCACTCCCCAGAAGCAGTTCCTTGGCCCCTCCACCTTCCCAGCCCTTTTAGGCGCCTAGGGTCCAGTTTTCTGGGTAGGAAAATCCACTTCTTTCGGGAACTGTAAAAACTTCTGGAAATGACACTCCCATCACCAGCAGGAGCAGAGAGGCCAGACCCACTTTCTGTGTGCCTCAGCTAAAGCTGTGGTCATTCCACAGTTAACCCGCATGGGCCTGGCATCGGCCCTTTGTGGGGTGCCCACCCAGGCCCAACTCAGGCACCATCTCTGGGCCTCTCCTCTGAGAGGCTGCCCCCAGTGGAGCTGTGGTTTCGTCTCTCCAAGTGGTTCCAGGGTTGGCACCCTCTGTCCGGGGTGTGGGGGGGGGACGGTCATGCTATGTCAGAATAATACCCAAAACTGGTTCCAGCCCACAGGCACTGTCCTGAAAAGGACTCTAGATCAGTGCCTTGGGTGTCCCAGGGCCAGGTTTATAAAGTGTGACTGAGGCTGCCCCAGAGCCTTGCCAAACTCCTGGGCCCTCTGAGACAGAGGCAGGGGGGCAGGGCTGTCCGGGGCTGAGGGGTGGGACCTCCCAGAAACTGTACAGGACCTGTTCCCTGTCTCCTGACTCCTCGGTGACCCTGTGGTTAGCCATTTCCCTGCAGCACTAGCTGGCCTGCAGGGTCCTCCTTCCTTCTGATAACCAAAGGCCCTGGCCTAAAGCTTTCTGTTGCTCTGAGGAAATGACTGGTGTGGGCAGGTGTTGGTGGCTGTCGTCGTTGGCTGCCTTCTGTCCTCTGTCACCCCCTTTCCAGAGCTGCTCAGCACTTCTGCAGGAGTGTTCTCGGGCCCCCCAGGGAGGCCGCCCCGGGCTTCAGCACCATGCCTCGCCACTACCACGTTCCCTGTGTGTGTGTGTGTGTGTGTGTGAGGGACGCTCTTTATCCTCCAGAAGAGGAAGTAGTTGAGTGTAGCAACAAGTGAAAGCGGCAGCGTGTGATGCTGGGGCCATAGCCAGGTGCCTGGGTTTTCCTAGTGGTGCCCCTGCACCCGGCAGGGGCTGAAACTCTGCCACGGGGTTTTGCTGGGTTGTCTGCTTCTCGGGCTGAGGAGGGACATCGGTGTCCAGAGCTGCAGGTGTCCTTTCAGGCCTGGCCTGTTGCCTGGGGTCAGGAGCCTTGCAGCCCTGCCGCTGCCCACTCCACCCTGTCATAGCTGCCCTGCAGAAGGATGATGTGGTTGCTCTAGAATCTGAAGCCCTGGCTTCTGCCCCTAGGCCAGCAGGGAGGAAGCTGCCCCAGCCAGGGCCACAAGGCCCTCGGGGTCCTTGGGGGCCTTGAGTGTGAGGAAGCCCTGGCTGCGGAGGCTAGAAGCAGCTGTGGTTGTCAGATAGTCCCTTCTTCCTCCCGAAGCTTCACCTCAAAGGTCGGGTGGGCCAGAGGCTCCAGGATCTGCTTCCGTGTGGGTGGGGAGGGGAGGGCGGATGGTGGTGGCTAGAAAGAGGATGGAGACCGGTCTGCATGGTGCTGGGCCTGCACACTGGTGCTTCTGCCTCGGGCCCAAACCCTCCTCCACGGTGCGGGTCCCCAGGGCTGCAGGGTTGGCACCTGGCACCCATGGTCTCTCCAAGGTCCTCTGCCCATGCGTCCTCTGTCAGCTCTATCCTCATAATAAGAAGGGACTTAGCAAATGCCAATGGAATTACCATTGGTCAAGCAAGCACTTATTAAAAGCCTGGCCCAATAAACTAAAAAGAGAACCAAGCAAACAAAAAAGTAAGCAGTGCACTCTGCATTTGCTGACATCACTTCATGGAAGCCTCACCAGCCCTTCCACTGGGCCCGTGTATAAGGAAGGAATGGAGGCTCAGGAAGGTTAAATTACTTGGCCAAGGTCACACAGCTCGTAAGCAGCTGGGCAGGGACTTGCAGCCAGGCAGGTTTCCAAAGGCCGCACTTTCCAGCCCAGCTCCTCCATTGTTCCCTGGGCTCCTCTCGCCCTGCCCTGGGATCCATAAGGAGGCCGAGGCTCAGAGGTGTGAAGCAGGGTTTGCTCAAGGTCATGGTGTCTTGGTGACAAGGGGGGACCACAGACCATCCTGATTCCCAGCCTGGGGCTCTGTGTGCCAGCCCTGAACCCCATATCTCTGTTTGCTCACCCTGGAACCCCATCCCCTGAGTCCTGCCCTCGCAGTTGGGCAGAGAGGGTTCCCCCACTTCCCCATCCCAGCTGCTGCCAGCCCCTCCCAGCCCCCACCTCTCCGCTTTCCCAACCGTAATTGCTTCCATCTGACCTGCTGCCTGCTCCTATGCTGCTGGAAACGCAGCTCAGCTGCCGCCCACAGGGTTACGGGGCCTCATCCGGCAACCGGGGCAGCACGTTGGGACAGGGGCTGCGCTGTGAGGCCTGCGCACCGAACAGGCCAAGGTGGCCGCTCCCGGTACCTGGCATTCCCAGATCCCTGCCGGGACGGACCACCTTTGCCCTGCGCTGCTCCTGGCTGGAGAGGCTCCTCTGAGCCCTGCTTCCCAGTCCAGTGGTGAACTTCCCTCCTGCCCAGAGAGGTTGCTCAGGTCGGGGGCAGAGAGGCCCAGCCGGCAGGGACAGGGACAGCAGGAGAGAGGTGGGGCCAGTGGGGTGCACTGGGGACCCTCTGCCCAGGGTCACGGGAGAGGGGTGAAGTAGGTCCTCATGGCGGCAGATGCTGAGGGACCCAGGAGCTTGGACAGGTGATAAAAACGGAGCCACCTTGCTCTCTTTGGTGCCAAGCGGCTGACTCAGAAGCAGCAGAACCAGAGACGAAGCCTCACATTTTGTCTGGATAGAAACAGCTTGCACACTGAACCGGCCCGGCACCACTCTGTGGGCCCCCTCCTCGGTTCTGCCCCCGCAGCATCTCAGTGTGGGCCTGCGGAGGTGTCAGGGGCCTGTGCCCTCTCGCTGCAGATGCCAGAGGGGAGACCAGTGACTGTGACAGGGACGCCCAGGGGCAGGTGCAGGCCGTGAGGGGCACGGGTCTGGTGGGGGCTGGGCTTGGAAACTTTGAAGGCGTTTTCCTCCCTGAGGCTCAGGGGCTGCAGAGTGAGCTCCGGAACCCCGTCTGTCGTGTTTGCTGCTCTGTCCTCCATGCTTGGAATGGTGTCTGGCCGGTATCGCCGCTCAGTAAATATTTGTTTGACGAATGAATGGACGATGCAGCTCAGGTTTCTGACTCTGGTTCGCAGTGTCCCTGCTTTGCTTACCCCTTCCCCGGGGCAAAGGGACAAGAGCTTCCCTTTGGACAGGTGAGCTGTTTTTCAGAGAAGGACCTGCTCCTTCCTCCTCCTCTGGGGGCAGGGCAGGTGGGCAGTCAGGAGCCCCAGGTCGGAAGGGGACAGAGTGTGCCCGTGCCACCTACTCTGTGGTGTCAGCTGGGCACAGGTGGCTCCTGTCATCCCTCCTCTGCCCAGCCTCCAGGTCCTGCACACACTGGCCCTCACGTCACCTCCTGTCCCGGACACCCTCCCTCTCCTCCTCATCTTGGGCAGAGAAAGGTGCCCTGGGGCCGAAGCCCTCGCAGGGGTCCTCTCAGGAGGGAGGGCTAGGGAGCGGGGTCCCCACCCTCTTGCTTCGACCCAAACAACTTTACTCCACAGACACGTTGGGTTTCCACATAAAATTGCATTGGAAAGTGGAACAGACGGTTTCTTGGCTTTAAAAGTGTTTATTTGAAAGCCCGCACCTGCGCGGACGCGCACACCGCGCGTGTTCCCGCCTCCTCGCCTGCGCTCCCACCGCCCCCACCACGTGGCTTCGGTGCCCACCGCGCCCACCTCCAGCCGCTGTCCTCTGAACCGGCTCAGACCACCCAGCACACTGTTCCTTCCACTCCCCCCAGGGCCCACTCCTGTGACAGGAGGGGAGGGGGCCCTGTGCGGGCCCAGCCGGAGGAGCCACAGTGGGATGTGGGCGGGACCCTGACCACAGACCGGCGGGGGCAGGACTGCGGGTGGTGACTGGGACCGGCCATCAGTCGTCCTCCCGCGGGCGGGTCTGTCCCTTCCCGGGTGCACTGCATGAGCACTTGAGAGTGAGGCCCTTCAGATCGCACGGCTGTGCCCCAGCCCCACGCTCTGCTGACGCCGGCGGACGCATTTCGTGCAGTTCGAGTGTGGGGTGGAGAGTTTAGTGTCCGCCCGCT
This sequence comes from Tonatia bakeri, assembly GCA_004024845.1. Lineage (NCBI taxonomy): Eukaryota > Metazoa > Chordata > Mammalia > Chiroptera > Phyllostomidae > Tonatia > Tonatia bakeri. The sequence goes on from PVIA01001881.1 coordinate 143,726, forward strand.
AGCCCTGGAGAAAGGCAGGTGGCCGTGCAGGAGTCGCCCCTGCGGATGTCCGGCGTGTCTGCTCCCGGCTGTGTGACTGCAGAAAGGTCTCCAACTTGACTGATTTTCTCTAAGCACATCCGTTAATTGCACTGTTAATATCTGCCTCGCCTCAGGAGATTGTGATGTACAAATGCGGTCGACAACTCGGAGCCCCAGCACTGGCACCCTGTTGGCACACCTGGCACCCTGCTGGCACCCACTGTGCAACTGTTTCTGTGCAGCTTGCTGTTCAAGGCCACAGAGTAGCTCTTCCACCAGGCAAGGGACTGCCTAAGGAGTCTCCTTGGTCTCTGTCCCTCCGTCCCACCCCCGTCCCTATCTCCTTTCTTCCTCTGAAGGCCTGGGGTCACTCGGCCTGCCTGTTCTCCAACCCCAAAGGTCCAGGCCTGTTGAGGCTAAAGCCCCTGGGGCATGGCTCATGTGGGCCCCGGGGGCTCCCCCGTGCTGCTGGCCCGGCTCTGTGGGGCTGAGTGTGAGCGCAGGGCTGGGGGTGTGTTCTGTGGGGGGGCTATCCCCACAGGCTGTGGGGACTCTTCTCTCCACACTTGCCAACCCCTCACTCCCTGGCTCCCTCGCTGGTCCTGTTTCTTACTTTTTTCTCTTTCCAGTCTTTTTCTGACTTCCTTCCTCCCCTTTTCCTCCTTTAGTATCAGCCTTCTCCCGTCCCTGATGCCTTCTTCCCCCTTGTCTGTGCCCCCTCCTGTCCCAGCATCCCAGTTGTCCTGACAGTGGCAGTTGGACTTGGGGGGGGGGCGCCCTGCAGGGCTGGGGGTTCAGCCACCTCCTGGGAGCAGCTGCAGAGTTTTCAGTGAAGGGCTCCTGCAGCCGGTGGGTTTGGTGAGAGGGCCCTGCCTGCCCAAATGGTGGGAAGCAGTGTGGTCTCTGGCCCAGCACCCTGGGCCCTCACCCACCTCCTTGGATGTCTTCCTGGGCAGGAAGGTAGGAGCTTGTCCTGGAGCTGGCCGGTGGGGCTTTGCTGGCCTCTGACCTCTGTTGTCCACCTCCTCTCTCCAGAGCTCCAGCCCTGTGCCCAGAGGCCCCTGCTGGGATGGAAGAGGCTGGCCGGGGCAGGGAGGAGGTTTCTGCTCAGATGGCTGCCAGGTGAGCGCGCATAGTGTGGCGTGCCTGGGCTGAGGGACCCGTGTGTGTGGGTGTGCACTGCGGGCGTGTGGCTGAGGGGGAACGTGGGCACACCACTGGGCGTGGACAGGAACGTGGTGCCCTGTGCGGGCCTGTTCGGAGCCCTCCTCCTGTCTTTGTGACCCTGGCCTTGCACTGCAGCTTCGTCCTGTCCTGGGGGTCAGCTGGCCCCCGGCTGTGGTCCCACGCACGGCGACCGATCCCTCGCCACCCATTTGGCTGCCTGGGGGTCCTGCGGCCTACATTTGCCTACCCCCTCTCCCCAAAATGGAGGCGTGTGGGGGCTTCCTGCCTGGCGACTCTGCCCCGCCGAGGCGGAGGGAATGGGGAACAGCTGCGCTGGCCGATTCCGGCGCCGTATGGATGTGGTTCCACAACAAAGCTCCCTCTGTGTGTTCTCGGGCCCCTTACATAACAGTGGGGGGAGGCCGGCGGGAGGAGGAGGAGGTTGGGACAGGGAGACACCAGGATGGGTAGCTGGAGAAGGGACAGGGACCGGACGGAGTGGGAAGGGGAGTGAGCGAGAGAGACCATTGATAAGAAGAACAGGAAGAGGAGAAAAAGTTTGTCTTGACTCCATAATTCTACTTCCTGTCTCCTGAGTTGGGAAGGAGGCCATGGCCAGACCCTCCGACCTTTGCCCTACTGACTCCTTGTCTTCCCTCCTTGAGTGCCACCGATCAGCCTGGATGTGCAGGGCAAGGGGCTGAGGAGGGGCTCGGGGACCTGCCTGGGAGTGAGGCCAGATGGGTTTGGGACTAGGCCTAAGAGTCCGCCCTTAGGTCCACTCTGCAAACTGAACTCACTCCATAAAGATAGGAATCATTCTTCTCCTTTACTCTATTTTTAAAAATTTATTGCTTTTTTTTTTTGAGAGATTTGTTTTCTACTTATTGATGCATTTGTTGGCTGGTTCTTGTATGTGCCCTGCCTGGGGATCGAACCTGTGGCCTTGGCATCTGGGATGACTCTCTAACCAACTGAGCTACCCAGCCAGGGTCCTCTCTTACACTTGGTTGTCTGTTCCCCACTCCCAGGCCCCGGGCCTGGCTCCAGAAGCCCCTCTGGCTCCCCACTTTGTAGTGCTGCTGAGGGGCCCGCTTTCCCTCTGCCTGTACCCCATCAAGCTGGCCCCAAGGCCCCTCCCAGCTCGCTCACCCCTCCTCCCAAGCAGGACCCCTGCTCCAGAGCCCTGGGTCACCCCTGTCAGCCGCCCTCTGTCCTGTTTCCTGCACTCTCTCCTCCCTCAGTAATCAGACACGCTTTTCTCACCGTCACGGATCTCTGCAGTTGTCCAAATAGAGTGAGAAGAAAAGGTTCTCTTTCCAGAACGGCTGGACTGGCAGGCCAGGAAGGCCAGGTGAGCTGGCCAGGCTTCAGTGTGTCCTTGGGGTGGGAGGAGCCCTGTACCAGGGCCCTGACCCTGTCAGCTCCTACGTGGGAGAACAGGCACCTGGGAGAAAACACCCGGGAAAAGGCAGGGGGATCGGCGGGGCCTTCAGACGGGGCCTGGGCCCTGCAGTGGCCCAGTCTCCCAGGCTTCCTCAGGGTCTGTGTCTTCCCTGTGCCTCAGTTTCCCTGAGCCTTTTTCTGGCACCGGACCTCCTTGGAAAGGACTTGATGTCACTCCAAGGGTAGTACTTGTCCCCAGGTTGCAGTGGATGGACAGAACCCAGTCCTTGAGGACAAGGATGGCTCCTCGAAGGGCAGGGAGGAGCTGCTGGCGAGGCCCCCAGTTCTGCTGGGCATGAGGGACAGAGAACCCAAGGTTCTGGGCCTTGCTTGGCCCCTGGCATGCCCTCAGCTAGGTTTAGGGTGTCTGCCCAGGGTGTATGCTGCCCTCGGGGCACTGCTCTCTGGAGAGGTGCTGTGGGCGAACCCAAACCTCCTGGATAAGACCTAGACTCTGGACTCCTCAGTCCCCACGCCTGGACCCCCATCCCCGCCCTCCCACCCCCGACCTGGGTCTGGGTCTTGGTGTGATCTGAAATTGCTAAGGCCTCACGGCTCAAGCCCAGAAGGTCTGGGGCTGAGGCAGGCAGCTGGGCCAGGGTCTAGGAATTTCCTGGGTTTGTGTGGGGTGGCCTGGGAAGGCAGTCCCTGTCACTGAGACCAGGATTAGGTGCTGGGACAGGCTGTGAGGATGGTGAATTGGTGCTGGGAGGGTGCTGGGTAGGAGGGCCCACCTGGGGCAGCAGCCTCTGCCCAGCCTCAGCCATAGGCTGCCCGAGGTCATCTCCCCTGCCCCCTGCCCCCCGCCCCCCACCCCCCACCACGTGCTCCTCCTGTGGCCGAGGGCTTTTGCCCAGCTTTGGGAGGAGATCCCCATGGGGCCGGTGGAGCCACTCCCAGCTCCTCTGGAAGCTCCAGGCTCCCTGGCTGGTGGCTCCAGGGACCTTCAACCTAACAAACAAACTCTGCTGGAGCCTGAGCTGATGGTTGAGGAGCCTGGTGGGCAGCGCCCCGCGCCACCAAGGGATGGGGGAAGACGGCGCCCTGGCACAGGAGGCCCAGCAGCCCCCAGAAGCTGTATGTTGGGAGTGGGGTAGGAGGCAGGGAAGGAGGGGTGTGCAACGTCTGCATGTGTGAGCGTGAGTGTGTAAGGGTTGTTACTAAGTTCTTGTGGCTCCACATTTGTTTTGGGGTGTACACCTGTGTTTGAGCAAGGGTCACTGTATTTGTGCAGAGATGCGTTTGTAGGTTTCTGGCTCCAGGGGGGCGGTCCGGGTGGGCCAGAGCAGGGTTGGCCTGAGAAAAGGCTCGGTGTCTTCTCGTGCCTCCTGGTTCCAGGGTGTGAATGGGGCTCCTCATTGCCACGTAGGGGCTGGGTGACCCCCAGGACAGAGGTTGCCCCGGTTCATTTCTGATACCCCGGACATCAGCTAGCTCTCCAGCCAGCATTCCCTTCTGCCTGCGCCCTGGGCCCTGGGGTGCAGCCTGAAGGGGCTGCTCCTCCTCCTCCTTCTCTGTCACCGTTACTGGGAAGAGAGCCCTGGACACAGCTGGCTCGTTGAAGAGCCTTACTGGTGTGAGACAAGCTCCGAAGGGCTCCTCTTCCTGGCCTCTCTCTGCCTAGGGTGCAGGCTGATGCAGGAAATGGTGGCCTTGATTTCCCTTTTTATGGTTTCATTTCTCTTGTACAGACCCCCCGCCCCTCCCCTCACAGCAGCATGCACAGCCACCTCCTTGTCCAATTCTCGCCCTCAGCAGGTCTAACCCAGTTATTGGGCCCCTAATAGGAATTCAGGAGTGGACCCTCCCCTGCCGATGCCCGGAAACCTCTTTGTTCGAGAATCACCATTGCGGGCCAGTTTGCATCACAGTGTTGCCAGGTGCTCTGGTGACGGAAGGCAGGAGTGGGGGTCCCTGTTGGCACTAGGGGCCAGGGGCCAGGGGTTTCTACGTCTGAATCCCTGCTGCTCCCCCATGCTCCTGAAGAAAGCCACACCACCAGCCTCTGTCCATGGGCCAGGGCTGGGGTTGTGCCCAACTGTGCAGGCTTCCAGGTCTGAACATGGCCCCGCAGTGTCCCTGCTCGGGGACTTCGGGAGTCGTGCTCTGCACAGGGGACTTACCTGGCAGAGGGAGCTTCCCTGGGGAACCAGGCACTGCTCCTGGGGCCCAGTGGGCAGCACCCTGGGCCACGGCATGGTGGAAGAGAGCGCCCTGGCAGAGGGAACACATCAGCCCCGAGAAGTGCTGGGTGGGGGGTGCTGCTCAGCAGACAGGGCACAGCTCTGCCCCAGTCAGGGAGCTGTGCCAAGGCCTGGCGGGGTGGCTGTGAGGCAGACCTGACCAGGGACCTGGGCATCGTCTCTAGGAGACGCTGCACCCAGAAAGAGAGAAAACAGCCTCTCCAGAGTGGCCTCCGCCCCTCCCCACTCCATGCTCCTCCATACTGCAGTGTGCGCCCCGAGTCTGGCCAGGTTGTGGGATCTGCATTTAGTGCAGAGCCTAGCCAGCCAGCAGGGCCCCTCCCTCCCTCCCTGGGCAGCTGCATAGACCCCATGGGGCCAGGAGGGAAGGGGAGCACCGCCGTCGGCCCTTCCTCGCTGTGCTCAGTCAAATCTGCCTTCCCTCTGTTCCTCACACCCAACAACTCCTCAGGGTCTTTGACGCCCTCTCAAGTCTGGAACCTTCTTCCCTCTCCCCACACCCCACTCCAGCATCTCTGCATGGGCACCCTGCTCTCAGGTCAGAGGCGGCGGGGGGAGCTGGCTGTCCCCAGCGGTCACGGCTCCACCGTTGAGTTTTATTGGCCTCCCAGTGTGCATCATTGTCCTGTGAGAGCACTCACCTGTTTGTCTGTCGTTCGTCTCTCCCACCCAGGTGTGCGTTCCGGGAGCACAGACCTCTTTCCACGTTTACTGCCGCAGCACAGAGCCTGACAGGGTGCCCGGCACGTAGTAGGCCCACAGTCCCTGTCGCCTCTGGTTTCTGCCAGGCCACCTGCTGGGCCTCACTGTGTCCCGGGAGGGCTTGGGACCCCAGCCTACCTTGGGACAGGGCTGTTCCTCAAAATGAGCCCTTATGAGCAGCAAGTAGAGCAGTGGGGAGGTCCCCCGTGGCTGTCCTGGACTCACACGGGGTTAGTCATTGGGGTGACCTCACTTAGTTGACCAGCTGCCCTAGACTTAGGGTGTAGGTGTGCATGGGCCAAAGGTGTCAGGAGTCAATTCCACAGAAACCATACCTGCTAATGAAAAGCAGATATCCTTGTGAGTTCAGGAGCAATGACACACAGGAACACAAATAGTGATGGGCTGACTGTGCCAACTTCCCCATAGCTGTTACTGGACACCCCCGCCCTCCCCACCCCCATCCACATGCACCCAGACTTTGGCACTCGGCTGCTTGTAACTTGGCAGAAGGAGGGAGGGTTAAACTGCTCTGCTCTCAAGGATATTGCGCTGCACACCTTTCCTATAAAGCAAAATCACTGCCCCCTGTTGCTGAACACAGCCCTGCACCAGGGCAAAGGGTTTGATGGACAGAGAGAGGGCTGGACTCACTCCCCACTCACCACCCCCACCAGGCCTGGCCGGGCACACTCAGGGAGCGTAACTGTGCCCGGTGGCCCTGCCCCTGCCATTCTCTGTCTGTGGAGTGGGACATGGAGAGACACAAGAATGGTCCATGTCCACCGGGTCTGTCAGTGGGGTGGTTGATTCTTCCACTCAGAGCTCCTCTTCCCCGCACGTCTGGCTGGGAAATAGCAACAGTAGCGCCGTGTTTGTATCCCCCTTGACCCAACGGAAAACCCGGGACCTAGAGCCGTGACTTGTCAGCAGTCACACAGCTGCTTGGTAGCTGATCGGCACCGAAGTCCCAGTGCGTGAGGCTCCAAAGTTTATATTCCTCATTTTCTGTTCTTCTCTTTGTAGCAAGTTTTTAGTTGAAAGTGTATCCTACTTACCAGTTTAAAAAGTTAAACATACAAAATGGTATGTGATCAAAAGAGGTTGTCCCTTCCATCCCAGACCCCTGTGCCCAGGACTTCCCTCTAGAGAGGTAGCCGCCTCAGTTTTTTCTGCATCCTTCCAGGTAGTCTGTCAGCGTGTGCACATGTCTGTGCACGCATGCACGTCTCTTGTGCAGAGCACATTTGGAGATACGCAGAGCACTGCTCTCACCTGCCTTTGAAACATCAGTAATATGGCTCTGAGTGGTGTGGCTCCGTGGGGCTCAGTCCTGCAAAGGGAGAGGTCAGCAGTTTGATTCCTGGTCAGGGCACATGCCTGGGTTGTGAGTTTGGTCCCCGGTCAGGATGTGCAAGGGGCAACCAATCATTGTTTCTCTCCCTCTCTTTTTCTTGCTCTTCCCCTCTTTCTGAAAGTAAATAAATAAAATCTTTTGAGGAAATCAGCAGGCCTCGGAGAGCATGGGGGACCAGCTTGCGTGGATTCTCGTCCTGTTTTTCAAGGCTGCGTGGTGTCCTGTCACCTGTGCCTCGATGCTCTGGACAGGCATCTGCAAGGGTCTTTCTCTTATCTTGTTTTTAAAGATCAAGGGTTTTCTTTTTTTTTTTCTTAAAAAGGTTTTATTTACTTATTTTTTTAGAGAGAGGGGAAGGGAGGGAGAAAGAGAGGGAGAGAAACATGGATGCGAGAGAGAGACATCGATCGGTGGCCTCTCGTTCACACCCTGCTGGGGCCCGAACCCACACCCCAGGCATGTGCTCTGACCGGAACGGAATGGGCGGCACCCAGCCCGCTGAGCCACGCCGATCAGGGCTCTGCATAGATTTTCAAGTTGTGTCCATTTTCCCTGTGGCAAATAGTGCTGCTGGAAAAACCTCGACACAAAGATCTCTGCACACAAAAGGAAACTTTTCTGTGGAATAAATGTGGAATTCAATGGGATTCCCAGGCTGAAGGGGATTTTGGCAGATAATGCCGAGTCACCTCCTGAAAGGTTGGCCCGGGTTCCACTTCCCCCAGCCCGGCACCCCAGCTCCAGCGGCAGCCAGGGTCAGGGGTCAGTGAGACGACGAGAGCGGTGTCCCTGCGTGCCTGTCGCCATCACCGTCTGTCGTTCATTCATGTCCTTGGCCAACTGTCAGGTTTTGTTTCTTTTTTTTCTTATTGATTTGCCCATTATAAGTTAAGGGAATTAACCAGTCTGTTACACATAGATTACAGATATTTTTCCATGTTTTCCTTTGCCTTTTAACTGTGTTCTAAGATACCAATTTTTTTCTTTTATAGCCTCTGAATTTTTGTCTTAAAAATAATATAACAGACCCCGGTATTCATCAGCCACATTTAACAAGTGTGTCTGTTTCCCCGTATTCCATCAGTTTTCTCTTTAAGAAACAAAATATCACAAGTATAGAGCTCAAGCCTTGCCCCTATAGCTGGCCCTATTCTGCGTCTTCCCAGAGTGTAATATTTACCTAAATTTGGGAGTGCCCCTGTATTTTATGATCTTCCCTTAAACACACACAGCATGTGTACACACGCACAAACACACAAACAGTGCTGCCTGGCTGCACACATGCTCAGAATTATTTTGTAAATTTTTAACTTTTAAGTGCAGTCATATGCCGCTTAACAACCAGGATACGTCCTGAGAAATGCATCGTTAGGCTATTTTTAAAAATGTGTTGATTTATTTTTTTAGAGAGAGAGGCATCCATTTGTTGTTTCACTGATTTATGCACTCATTGGTTGCTTGGTATATGTGCCCTGGCTGGGGATCGAACCCACAACCTTGGTGCATCAGGACAAGGCTCCAACCAGCTGAGCTCCCCACTAGGGCTCACGAGGCAATTCTGTCCTTGTGTGAGCATCAGAGAGTGCACCACACACACCTGGGCTGTACGGAGTCGTCTGTGGCTCCTGGGCTGTAAGCCTGTATACAGCACATTACCATGAAAAACATCCGGGATTAAACCCAGCACTTGAGAAAAAGGTGTGCTCCAAAGAGGCCATAAACACAGGATGAATCAGGCTGCTGCTGGCAAAACACGGCATCCTGTTCTCCAGCAAAAAAACAACATCTTTGATAAGTAGAAAGAATGCACTGTAATGATAAAAAGTACAGTACAGTAAGTAGTGGTTTACTATCACCATCAGGCGTCGTGTGCTGTATATAACTGTGCACACTCTCTTTCCACGCCGCTGGCGGCGCGGAGGCTGGTTCACACCGGCATCGCCACGGACTCGTGAGCAATGTGTTGTGCTGCCGCATTTCATGCCTGTGACGTCACTGGGCGGCAGGGATTTTTCAGCTCCATTATGATCTTTACACGATGCATGACCGTAATGGATCTCTGCAAAGAACATTGTAGTAATTAAAGTAATTTTAAAATGACTCATGCATCACCGGTTCACGAGAAGGTGTTGAACACTGAAATATTCTAGTTTGAAAACCAGGTAAACCGAGAAGGCTGTATTAAACTATTGATGACAAGTTGGCCCTTTAAGGCCAGGAAAGTGAGAAGGTAAATTCTGCTTTGGATATAAATGAAATACTGAACTTAAAACAATGCTTTGATAGTAATCCATCCATCATTTCTCTGTATTTTTCTTGTTCGAGTTTGTATTTTATTTTAAAGTTTTGTTTTTCAGTTACAGTGGCCATTCAGATTTCTCTTGTATTGCTGGGGGGTGCGGCGGAGTGCGGAGATAGCTCATACTTACAGAGTGCCCCCACCCCCGGCGCTGCGGGTGCCCGCTGGCCCCACCCACAGCTGGTGCCGGGGCAGCCTTACTGACCGGACTGCCTGTGCCGCACCCACATCCCGGATGGCTTTGTCCCTGCCCGTCTCTGCTTCGCAGTTCCTTCACCTTTCCCGCCCGGCCTCCCATGAACATTTTTCACTCTCACCTGGTATTCGAGCTGAATCTGGGAATTACGTTTTTCTGTCCTTTTTCCTCTTTGGTCTCTCACTGATTTGAAGGAGTCCCGGTGTACCCAGGTCGATGATATGTGTGCGCTGTGTCTGACTCGTCCAAGGCCAGAACTCTTAACCACTGCCCCGCTGGCCCTGTCGGTGGCGAACTGGCGTGGGGATAATGTCTTCTGCAGAGGAGGGTCTGGTCAGGGGCCTGGGCACCATGTCTGCACCAGGAGATGCCGCACCAGGAAAGAGCGCAGAGGGCTTCTCCAGGGCGGCCTCCCCCTCTCCCCACCACACGTGAGCCCTGCGTCTGGCCCGTGCCTGGGATCCCCCTTGGTGCAGCGCCCAGTCTGGCTGGCCATGCCCCTCCTCCCTGCTCTGCCAGGGCAGCTGTCTGTGTCCTGTGTCACGTGTACAGTGGACCCAGCTGCCAGGAGGAGAGGTGAGTGCCAGCCTCGCCTATCAGTGACCTGCGCTGTGGCCGGACTTGCCCTTGTGGGTCTCACTGTGATGATAAGACGTGCTTCAGCGATAGTCACCAGGGAACTCTGAAAACATGGAAGTTTGTTATTTATAGGGCCTGCAGTGACACTGCACTTGTGGGGTCGGGGGCGGGGAGAACTAGACCTGGGTTCTGCTGTAATTGGGGTAGAAAGTGCAGGCCTCGAGTTTCAAGGATTCACTCTTTTTTTTTTTAAGCCACAATGTTAATTGTGCAATCAATCATTGGAATCCTTAAGATGAAGTGGACGCTGCAGCAGCTGCCCTCCTGGGCTCGGGTGTTGCTCCTTCAGGGAACCCACGCCTGAATCTGTGGTGTGCGGCTTTCAGGCGGCTCCTCCGACTGGTCCTGGTGGGGACTCGTCACTCAGCCTGGGCGCTCCAGGTGCACTTCCCCTTCCACTCGGCGGGGCAGCTGCCCGCGCTGCAGGTGGACTCTGGAGCCTGTGGCCTTGGGGCCACAGCGGAGGCGCAGCATGTGTGTGAGTCCTGTTGCGGCGCTGGCCGACCAGTGTTGTTCCCTCTGCCTTCCCACTTGTGCTGCCGAGACCCGAGAGTCAGGACTGGCTCGTTATTGGTGAGACAGAAACATAAGAGCCATAATCTAAAGTGCGGCCCAAATGGTCAGTCACTGAAATCCACCAAGACCTCTGAACACAAAGGAGCATGGGGGTGGGAGGGGGCCTGGCTTTCTGCTGGCTGACTGGTGCTCCTGCGTGTTCCAGATACCTGTCTTTGAACCGGCTGCTATTTCCGAACCTGGATTCTTTTTCTTTGCCTCCAGGAGGTCAAAGGTGCTTTGGGGGCTGGGGGCTGGGCCCTGGGCTCTGGATTTTAGCCCAGGCTGCCATCTCTTGAGGGGCAAGTAAGGAGGAAAGGAGTTTCCTGGATAAGAAGAGGGGTTCTTCCAGCTGGTCCCTCTCCTGGGACCACACGGGTCGGCTGATGTCAGCTCGCGGTGAGGCACCGAGGCCTTGGAGCTGCTGGTGGTTGGGATGAGTCAGAGGTGATACGGGTGTCCTGTGAGTGTGACGTGTGGGGCAGAACGTGTGGCATCTGCCGGCCCCACCAGCCGCAGCACCGAGTGCCCTGCCAGCCCCAGGCACCTCCTGTGCCAGGCCTTGACCACCAAGGGTCCGGGACGTCTCGCCATGACGGAACATTCTGTCCGCTCTCATTCTGCTCGTTGGCTCATTTGTTTATTTGTCTAAATATTTGTTGATGACCTGCAGGCATTAAATTGGGTGCTGCAGGTACGGTGGGCCACAGGAAGTCCCTGCTTCCTTGGCGCAGACAGCCCGTCAGCACAGGAGGCAGTGTGGTCTAGCTGTGACAAGGGAAATTCAGCAGGGTGACGCAGTGGGGTGGGCCACAGTGGGGGTGGGGTGGGCAGGGAGGCTCCTAGATCAGGGCCTGGGGGTCTGGGGCTCTGTGGCTAGAGGGAGGATGCAGGGGAATGGGAGACTGGGCTTGGCTCACAGCGACCCCAGACCCCTGACAGTTACACCGCCGCAGCACTCCTGCCCTGACAGGGGTTCAGCCCCACCTCCATTCTCAGGTAGAGTCCGAGGGTGGATGGGGGGTGGGCAGGTCAAAATGCTTTGTTTGGGAGGGGAAGGTGTATTTTAGGAGGTGCTGGTGAGGCCTCGGGCTGTTGGGGTCGTCTCAGTTCAGGGGCCAGTCAGTCGTGCATGGTGTAAGGTTCTCAGTATTCTGTGCTTTCAGTCCCAGAACAGGCTGGCAGAAAAAGTCTGTTTGTTTTTTCAAATGATGTTGTGATTCACTCCCTATTCTTCACAGCTGTAGCTTTCGGATCTCACCGAGTGCATGAAAATGAAGCACTGCCAACAGTTTCCTTGCACTGAGCATGCCCTACGTGCCTCACCCAGGGGGTCTCGGAGGGCCCCTTCACCTCCATTTCACAGACTGGGAGACAGGGGCTTAGGGATGCCAAGTAGTTCCCCAAAGTCACACACCTGGCAGGTGGCAGAGACTGGGTCCAGACCGGGGCGGTCCCCTGGGCACAGCTCCCAGCCAGAGCAGGAGAGAAGCTCTGGCTCGGGTCCCATGGGACCTGCTGGCCGGCCCTGCCCTGCTGTCCATCCATCCACGTGGGCCCAGGCAGGTGCGCAGAGCGAGGCGCCGTCGGGGGCCAGCCACTGGGCCAAGGTGTCGGGGTCGGGAAGAGGCTGGGGTGGGCCAGGTGGCAATGTCTCCGTGAACTGTGCCCCTGCACCCAGAGCCCCAGGGGCCGGGGGAGCAGAATGCAGGGAGGAGGGGTTCTTCTCGGTGGACTCCCGCAGACTCAGGACGGAGACTCAGGATGGTGCGAACGGCGGCTGGGGGCAGCCTGGCCAAGGCCCCTCCTCAGCGTCTCAGACCCGAGTCGGCCTTTCGCCCTCGGGGCCCAGGAAGCTCGTGGAGCCCCCAGCAGGGGGTCCTGGAGGGGACCCAGCGTGGCGCCGTCCAATAGAAAGGGGACGGGAGCCACACAGGCAAGCCCCACGTGCAGTTTTAAATTTTACAGGTGTTAATTTTGTCACATCTGTAAAAAGTGAGGTGAAATTAATTTTAATACTTTAAGAGCCGATGTAGCCAAAGTATTATTTCAATGTGTGATCAATGTCAACAATTTAAAGGTGGTAGTTTACTTGATCGGTGCTAATTTGAGGTCCAGCATATATTTTTCACTTAGGGCACATCTCAGCGTGGACCAGCCACTCGGCCAGCACTCCACAGCCTCACGTGGCATGGGCCACCACATGGGGCCACTATGTGGGACCAGGCAGAGCTGGGACCCTGTGTGCGTGTGTGTGTGGGGGGGGGGGCACTGGCCACACTGTTGGTGAGCCAGGTTCAAGCCCCAGCTCCAGCAGGGCCTCACCCTTCAGTCCGAACTCCTCAGCCCCTTGGTGGGCGGGCGATGGGTCGGAGGAAGGCAGCATGCAGGACCCCCCAGGAGGAACCTGGGGTGGGTCCGCAGCCACACCACGTTTCCCAGTATTTATCCCGGACGTGGGCCTGGAGAATGGACGTTCCGACTGGCTACACCGCTTTAGCTTCCTCACCCAGAGAATGGAATCCAAAGCGCCTGCCCCTCCCTGGCCCACACCAGAAGCATGATTTCCAAGTGACTCCCTGTGGTGTCTTGTGACTGGCAGCTGATAAGGTGGACGATACCGCGTTTCCACACATCTCGGTGCCCGAGGCTGCAGTGCTGGGTGTTCGGGGCCTGTCCTGCCCCGTCTCCTTTGAATGTGGACATCGGAGAGATGCCCCCTCTGCTCACAGGTGGGCCCTGGGGCAGCTGATCTGTCAGTCACTCTGCCCTTTGCTGCCTGGAATGAGCCTGGGGCCGAGGCAGCCTTGCTCCATTCGGGCACGCATGCCGTGATCTCACCGCACTGTTCAGTGAGGTGCACAGGATGCAGCCCGCAGGCTGTGGCCATCGGGGCTGAGCAGGTACCCGACCTGCTGGTGCATCCAGCAAGGCTGCATGGAGAGCCTCCTGTGTGCCGGGCACTGTCCTACACACAGAGCAGCAAACGAAACAACAGGAGGCCTCTCTGCAAGCAGAGGGGAACCTGAAATATGGGGTATATGCCGACCTTTTGGTGGGAGATGGGGGTGAGTGAGCAGCTGAATGTCTAGGGGGAAGCATTTCCAACCAAACAGATGGCCCCGGAGGAGGGACATGCCTTGCCCAGTCAAGAAAGGGTGGGGCCAGGGCTAGCTGGGAAGGGGAGGTTGGAGGTGGGTCCTGTGCGTCCGCACAGGTCAGAGGCAAGGCTGTGGGCTTTCCCAGTGATGAGGATCCCACAGAGGGTTTTCGGGCAGAGGATAGAGATGACTGGTCCCTTCTCCAGGATCGACGGACCGCATCTGTGAGGCATTGATGAAGGTGGACCGGGACCCCCAGGAGAACTTCAGGCCTCCCCTAGCAGTGGTATTCATTCCATTAAGTTCACAGCGCAGCGTGAGTCCTCTCTGGAATACCGGCAGCGGACACCAGGCCGAGAGGACCCGAGTCGGTTAGCCGACACTGTGACGGGCTGGAAACGTGGCCCTGGCTTCCTGAGGGGAAGTGGGTGTGTGTCCGCAGGTGTCTTGCGTCCTGCTTTCAGCTCAAAGTGGCAGCCACACAAGTTCCGGGCCCAGGAGACCTGGCTTGCCCGTGGAGGGATTTCAGCCCCGCGCCAGGGCTGGGACGTGACTGTGTGGAAACGAGTGTTGTTGTAGCGGCCCTCCTGGAGGTCTGGTGTCCAGATGGAGGGCGAGAGTCATCCTGCCGGTGCAGCTGGATGCGCTGAGCACGCACTGGACAGCTTCCAGGGCAGCCCCGGGCTGGGGGGCAGCGGGCGGACGCTCCACTGGGGCCGAGCTCACATATGATCGTGGAGTCCAGGGAGCGATTCCCAGGCAGGACGGGGTGAGAGGCAGCAGGGTGGGGAGTTTGGGGTGCCCGCTGGTCACTAAGCCTGAGTTCCAGCCCCTCTCCCCAGAGCTGCATGACCCTGGGCTAGTTGCTGACTCTCTTGGCACCTCAGTTCTCTCTCTGGCACAGGGAGGTAATAATAGTGTTTAACTCACAGCGTTGAGGTCATACTTGGACAGCCCTTGAAAGTGTCTCGCAGAGTTCTCAGCGTTTGGTAATTTCTGGAGATGTTTTGTTTGTCATAGCTGGGGAGTGGGGTGATGTCCTACTGGCATCCAGGAGGTCGAGGTCACCATTCTGCAGTGCACAGGACGGCCCCCACAACAGTGCTAGCGAGACCGGCCCCTGGTGTCACACCAAGTAAATGCACAATACATTTCAGTTGAGAGTGAGGGATGTGATACATTTTTAACCTCATTGTATTACTTTTATGTCAAACATTTATAATACATCTGCTACATTCTAGATACTATTATTCTTAAATTCCCAGGCTGGTGCACAATCCACTGAGCCACCCTGCCAGGGCTTAGACACTGTGATTCTTTATGTCTGGAGACTTTGTGAAAAAGTTTCTGGCCACAGAGGCCACAGTGCCCTGGGCAGGATAAAAAAAATACGTGATAACCTAATATAAAGTAACATTAGGTGATAAAGCATCTTCTCTGTCCCAGGTACTCCGACAGACTCTCAGTATAAACAAGCCTCCAAGTTCAGAGGTCAGGAGGTAGTGGGCAAGGCATGCAAAGCAGTGACTCTATAATATGAAATTATATTACCTGTAAGGGCTAAAATCAAGATAGAAACCAGATTTTGTGGGAAGAGAAACATCCGTTGCTTAGAAATGTCAGAAGAGACTTCGTGGGCGAGGTGAGGTTGAGTGGTGCTGCAAAAGGGGTGGGACTGCCAGGGCGGTGGGGGCTTTGGGTGGGGGGACGGGGGCAGGGAGTGCGGAAGGAAGAGGCGGCTCTTGTCCTGCGGGGTCAGAGGTGCCCCTGCAGGGCTGTGGCCGGACTTGGAAGGGCCCTGATTGCGTCTGAGGAGTTTTGGATTTTCAGTGAAGGAACAGGGAGCCATCGAAGCGAGAGGGCGGTTCGATCCAAATTGTTTCTTAGAAAGATACCACGTTGGCCGCCCCGGGGAAGGGGCTGGAGTGAGGAATGGCCCACATGTGAGAGACCAATTAGGAAGCGTGGGAACCAGGGTGGGATGGAGACTCAGTCTTTGGCTTGAGAGGAGGAGAAGGGGGCACTGCCTCTGAATATTTCTGAGTCCCTAGACTACTGGCCTTAACCCTGGATAAGTTTTATAAAGCTCTGTGTCCCCCGTACCTCCCACTATACTAAGCCTTTGAGGGAGTTCAGCAAACATTTGCTGGCGTTAGGAAATGGGGCAGAATCGATACTTAGTAACTATTTAGTAGGGATGGTGTGGCAGGGAAGGAGGTGTCGCAGACTGGGTTGGTCATGTGGGGCAGGGGTGGGGGGTGGGGAGAGATGGTCCGGATTGGGACAGGCTCGCATATGAAGAATTTAAGGTCATCCAGGTGGCGTGTGCCATAGACTGTTATCGATATTAGGATGGGCTCTGGGAGAGAAATTAAAGGGCGGGAAATAAAGATCTTGAATCATCAGGTACGGGTAGTACTTAAAGCTCTGGAAACGAATGAACTCCTGTGAAAACAGACAGGGGAGAGAGGAAATTCAAGGGCGCCTCCCTGGATACTGCGCACACTCAGAGCCTCAGGGCCAGCGCAGGGACGGTCACGGGGGCAGCAAGGAACCTGGGGAGGGGCTGGGCTTGGAAGCCAAGAAAGAGGCACTGGCTGGTGGTGTCCAAGGCTTCAGCAGGACCAATTTCAGCATAGAAGTAAGGGTGGGAGGCGGGGCTGGAGTGGGGGGAGGGGTTGTGTGGGAAGTTGACTTTTAGAAGCCAGGAGAGAGATGCAGGGGTAGCTTGAGGAGGAGACCGAGGCGGAGAGGGCTGTAGTTTTGTTTCAGGAAGAGGGAGACCTGAATACATTCAATTCATCGGTCAGAGGGAGTGGAGGAAGACGGAGAGGGTCAGGGCTGGGGCGAGTGTGAGCCGGGGGCGGGAATCACTGATCAGGAGCAAAGCTGGAAAGGTGAGTGGGGACCCAGGGTCCAGGTGCAGGGAGCAGGAGTGAGCAGGCATGGCAGGGGAGCCGAGAGGTGGCAGGGGGGCGGCTCCAGTTCTCCCTGCAGAGCAGGGGGACAGTGATGCTGGTCCAGGTCTCAGCCACTAAGAACAGACCCTGCGCTTCTGCCTCCCAACCCCCTTCCCTCAGCCTTGGGAGGAGCATTACGCTGTGTCCCTGTGTCCCAGCGTGGGTTCTGAGGGGCCTGACATCCCGCTGTGCCCCTTGGGGGGCCGCTCAGTCTCCTGTTCTTCTTAGAATAGCCGCTGCCCATGTCGGCCGTGGGTGCGGAGCGGTGGGAGCTATGGTTGCTGTTTCCATGGGGTTTGTTTCTGCCGCCGCCGGCCCCCAGGCTGCCCTCGGGTGAGCGCTGTGGCAGTTCCCACCAGCCTCCCTTCTGCCAGGGACACTGTGGCTCCTGGCAGAGCACCAAAGAACACACAGCCTCCCTTGTCCTGGGGTCAGCTTCGCCTCGCGGGTTGGGTGAGCCCGGCTCCCAGCAGCTAGTGGCAGGTAGAGACTGCCGCGCCTTGGACCAGATGAGTGGATCGGATGCCTGCTTTCCTGCCCAGGTACCCCACTTTGAGTTCTCTCCTGTCCTTTCATACCTTGGGGCCCTGTCCGTCGTGTGGGGGAGCTGCTAGGAGAAGGCTACCCGTTGTCCTGAGGCAGCAGCTAGTCATGCCTTGGGCTCGGCTCAGTGAGGGGAGGGGTCGGGCTGATGAGACCCCAGATGGGGTACCTTAGAGCAAGCCCTCAGACCAGCTGGTTTGCTGTGCAGAAAGCTAGCTTGGTTTGGGAACAGACACACCAGTGCACAACTTTCTTGGTCAGAGAAGGGCTAGTTGTCTTGTTGCTCGGGACCGGTCAGTGCCAGTCCCCTCTGCTGGCGACAGTGGTCTCCACCAAGGGTGGCCCATGGGGCGGCTGAGTGTCTGTCTTTCAGTTGCTGGGACACACGCTCTCCGTGGTGTGCCCACCTTGGCCTCACATTAGAGTCCTGAGGGAGGTGGGGGCGGGAGCTGAGTCTGCCTTGTTTTTTACTTAGCCAGGCCGGTCCCTGCCCCTGACCAATTAAGTAAGAATCTGGCAGAGTGGGGCCTGGATGTCTGTACATTTTTAAACTTCTCAGGTGATCGCTTGCCTTGTGCAATCGGCGCTGCGATCTTCCGACATTAAGGGCGATGAAGTCAGATGAGGGAGCCCTGGTCACCTGGGGAAGTGTGGGAGCTGGGAGGGCCCTGGTCTCAGGCTAGCCGCAGGGCCCCCCTCCCCGGCCCTGGGGGCTGGTTAGGCTCGGACCCACCCACACCCACTGAGTCAGAAAGTGCCTGTTCAAGTTGGAGGAACCTGCTTTCGCCACCTTCCAGCCCAGTGCTGCTCAACCCTGGAGTCGCCTGGGGTGCTTGGACAAATTGCAGTGCTGGGCCAGACCTGCGAGGTCAGAATTCCTAGGTTTGGGGCCGTCAGCACCCCCGGGCAACCCTCTCTGGTGCCTGGAACACACCCCTCTGTCCTGACCAGTGCTTGTCACACTTCGAATGTGCATTCGAGTCGTCTGGATCTTACTCAAATGCGGGTTCTGATTCTGTGGGTCCGGAGGGGGCCTGAGGAGGAATTTCTAGTTTCCTAGTGAGGCCCAGGCGGCCACTCAGATGCATGGTGACCTGCAGGTGCCCAGCACCCATGCCCCAGTTTTACAGCCAAAGAAACCAAGGGTCAGAGAGGGAGAAGTGACTCCCCCAAAGCAGCCCAACGTGCTGTTCATTCACTACTGTTCAGGGCTGGCTGCGTGCCAGGCAGCCGCTACGTGCTGGGGTCAGTGCCGGGACCTGCAGACCTGACTCTGGCAGGTGAGGAGCGTCCACTCCACTGAGGGAATCAGAAAGTAAACAGATGAGTCACGGAAGGACGGACAGGTCAGAACTGCTCTGGAGAGGCAGCAGCAGGGAGCGAGGGCCATGGCTGTGGGCGGGCAGGGGAGTCCCGCACTTCTGGAAAAGCAATCAGGGAAGTTACTAGAACCATGACCTCCCCTGGGGTCTCTTGCCAACACACCTGGGACTGGACTGGACAAGACCACCCTCCGTCCCCAATGGGGCTAGGAGACGGGCACCCCTGACCCTCTTGAGGACATCTGGCTCTTGTCCCCACACAGCCCTCTCCTCCCACTCTAGACTCATCCTTCAGGGCTCAGTGACTTCACGAGGAGCCCAGGGAATGCCCCCAGGCACAGGGCATGACTTCATGATAGGACAGTGCTCAGGGTCCTTGATTTGTGGTTTGTGACAAAAGCCAGGCCTTGTCCAGACGCTGCCCCCCGCCTCCGAGAAACGGTTGAGATTGTTTGTTTATCCAGGAGAGGGCAGCCACTCGTGCCTCGAAACTGGGGCTGCATGTGGAAGTGCCCGCCCCAGGCCCACAGGAGCTGACCAAAGCCACCCCGGGGGAGGGCCCCGGAATCTGGGCTTTTGGTAAATGGCCCGGTGATCCAAGAGACCTAGATCCCTGGGGAACCCTGCATGTCAGTGCCCCAGGCCTCTCTATGTGGCTGTGGATGCTGCAGAAATTTCCCCCGTGCCCACTCCAGAGCGTGGCCCCAGCCGCATTGTGTGATTGCGAGACCTGTCTGTTACTGAGCGAGCAGCAGCTCCCCGCTTCCTAAGCCTGTGCTTTCCCCGCTGGCCTTTGCCCCCTACTGGGAGGGTCTCCCACCTCCTCCTCCATCAAACAGACCAGGGTGCCCCAAACTCTCCGCATCCAAACACACCGCCCTCGCCGTTTCCCCTGTGCACCTGGGTGCCGAGGGCTCGGACCGTGTTTGCATTTGGTCAGAGTCCAGAAGGGCTGGGGGGGCCTTGTGGACCATCTCGTAGCTGCACCCTCGCCTCACCGTCTGGCCTGCGAGGACCTGTTTGGCTGGGGGAGTGAGAGACAGGTGTTGGGGAGGTGGATGGTGGCCAGAAACAAGGTGAGGCCTTGGGTGGTGGTGAATAAACATTTAATTGCATAATATATGAATCACACCCCTATACAGTTAGCTTGACTTTCTTGTAAAAAAAAAAAAAATAGGTGCAGGTGCCCATTTGCCTCCCGGAACTGGCCCTTCCCTGGTCAAAACGATGAGGACAGCAGAGGGAACCACTCTGGAGAAGCTGCAGCCAGCCACACTGGCACGGAACCTGACCCTCGGGGGTGGGACTTGGTTTCCCTTCCTGGCACATAGGCCCCTGATCTGCCTTTGAGGGGCTGGGGGATGTCCAGGACAAGAAGGGCCTGCCCTGGATGGCCGCCCCGAGGCAGCTGGGGCAGAAAGAGGAGGCGGGCCGTGGGTGTGTCCTGCTCCGGTATTTAGCCTGAGTGCGTGTGGAGCTGACCAGACAGACACCTCTGACTCCTGTCTCCCAGGTGGCCCGAGGCAGCCGGGATGCCAGCTCTCCCCAGGAACCCTGCTTCCTGCTGAGAAACATGATCAACAAGTCCCGTGAGTGATGCCCAAGAGCCCCCACCCCGAAAAATGCCCCCCCCAGCAGCAGCTTTCATTATCATCCCTGGACCCCGGGGGTGTGTGGAGGGACAGATGGGGGGCAAGGGCCCTCTCCACCTTGAAGGATGTTGGAAATGCTTGGATCCGAGCCCTTTGCTGGAAAGCAAGGGCCAGG
This sequence comes from Tonatia bakeri, assembly GCA_004024845.1. Taxonomy (NCBI): domain Eukaryota; kingdom Metazoa; phylum Chordata; class Mammalia; order Chiroptera; family Phyllostomidae; genus Tonatia; species Tonatia bakeri. The sequence continues at coordinate 164,005 of PVIA01001881.1, forward strand.
CTGGGCCAGGGGCTGGGCCAGCCTGAGTTGTGGGGTGGGGGTGCCCAAACAGGGCCGGTGAGAAGATGGACGAGGGCCGTACCTGCCTCTTTCTGCCTCCAGCTCCTCTGTGCGTGTGCCCTGCAGGCTGGAAGCTGCTGGCCATGTTGGCACTGGTCCTGGTCATCACGGTGTGGTACTCCATCTCCCGAGAGGACAGGTGCGTCGGGCTGCCAGTCCAGATTCTGTGTCCTCAGATTCGGGGAGCAGCATCACAGGGCGGGGGCAGAGTGGGGCAGGGGTCCAGAGAGCCCCAGGGTGACCTCTCCCTGTAGCTGCTAGCCCGAGATTCTTCCAGGAGGGTAGGCAGAGAGTGTGGGGGCAGGGCGTGGGATGGTGCCCCTAGGCCCTTGCTGGGGTGTTCAGAAGGCTCCTCCATGGTTTGGTTTCAAAATGGACCAGGGGTTGAAATAACGCCCCCCGCCCCGCCCCCGGCACGTTGCGCTCCAGCACCTGGGACTGATGCGCCTGGGAGACAGTGGAGGCTGGGCCCGAAGCTGACCTCAGCTCCTGCCTCTCCTCCTCTCCCACCCCCAGTTTCTATTTTCCCATCCCAGACAAGGAGGAGCCCTGCCTGCAGGGGGAGGCAGAGAGGAAGGCCGCTAAGCTCTTTGGCAAGTGAGTGCTTAGGCTGCGGTGGGTGGGCAGGCCTGAGGTGGGCTGGAATTGAGAGTTTCATGGGGTGAGGACCCCACGCTAGCTGGACTGGGGGTGGGCGTGCTGGTGGACCTGGGTTAGAAGTCCGTGAAGGAGGGTGGGGCTCTTGGACAAGCATATAGGATATGAGTCAGGGGCCCATCCTGGTTCTGACCTCCACATTAATCCTTTCCTATCCGCACCCTGCTCTCACCTCCCTGCAGCTACTCTCGAGATCAGCCAATCTTCCTGCAGCTTAAGGATTACTTCTGGGTCAAGACACCCTCTGCCTATGAGCTGCCCTACGGGACCAAGGGCAGCGGTAAGCACTGCCTGGGGTCGTGGGACAGTGGGTCACTTCGGCCACCCCCTCCTTTTTTGCCCCCCTGGTTGGAGCCCAGCACCCTGGCCAGGGCCCGGGGCTGGCAGGAGCCGGGTCCAGGCTCCTCCCTGGGTGGAAGGCAGGCAGGGCCCTGAGGAGTGGGAGAGGGAGAGTGGCATCGTCCCCTTCCTGTCGGTTCTTTTTGCAGAAGACGTGCTCCTCCGGGTTCTGGCCATCACCAGCTCCTCCATTCCGGAGCACATCCTGCGGTAAGGAGGCACAACCCGCTTGCTCTGGCCCCAGTGCCTTCTCCTTCCTGCCTGAGTGAGAAGCAGTTGGGGCCCACCCAGCACCCCCATTGAGCCCTCCTGTCCTGTTGCTGGTCCCCCGTGGCCCATTCGGCCCGCTTCCTAGCCTGCCCATCTCCAGGGCAGGTAGGTATATCAGTCCCCGCCGCAGCAGTGAGCCTGGACATCAGGCCGTCAGAGCAGGCAGAGGCTGCTGAGGGGTTGCCAGGGCAACAGGCAGGCCCTGGCAGCGGGTGAGGGACTGCAGCAGGGTTCCTTATGGGCACTCCTCAGTCATCTTCACGTCTCTCCTCCTCTCCCTGCTGCATTCTGCTCGGTTTCCTCTCCAGTTACAGAGGCCCAGGGCTCCTCGGAGATGCCTGCTCCCTGGGGACCAGGGACTGAGGGGGCCTGGGGAGGGGCCCTGGGCCCCAGGGTGGGGCAGCAGTTGCTCCCGGGTCTGAGCGCCCTCTCCCCGGGCAGCCTCCAGTGCCGCCGCTGCGTGGTGGTGGGCAACGGGCACCGGCTGCGCAACAGCTCGCTGGGCGAGGCCATCGACAAGCACGACATGGTCATCAGGTCTGTATGGCCCGCTTGCCTGCTTCTGTTTGGGGGCGGCTGCAGACAGGCCGGGGGGCCCTGGGCGACAGCAGCCTCCTCCTGCCTCCCAGGCTGAACAACGCCCCGGTGTCCGGCTATGAGGGTGACGTGGGCTCCAAGACCACCATGCGCCTCTTCTACCCGGAGTCTGCGCACTTCAACCCCAGGGTGGAGAACAACCCCGACACGCTGCTCGTCCTGGTGGCTTTCAAGGCCATGGACTTCCACTGGATGGAGAGCATCCTGAGCGATAAGAAGAGGGTACGTGGGGACACGGGGACCCTGTGCGAGTCCGGCCCTCCATGCCTCGATGTCTGCTCTGCTGTCCCGGAGCTGGCGAGGGCCCGGCAGGAGTCAGGCGGCAGCCAAGGGTGTCCCAGGCTCAAGGCGGCCTGGGGCAGACAAATTGCCAAATTGTGTTTGCCAGGGAGAGTGCTGGGAGTGGAGGAGCGATCGACAGTCATCTCCGGGCAGGGGCAGGTTAGGACATTCAAGACCTGGGACCCTTCCAGGCGTTCCCCAGAAAGTCCACTGTGTCTCTTTATCATCAAGTCAAGCGCTGAGCTGTCCAGTCTGGTGTTTTGCCCAGTGTTTACACAACTCTGACTCCGGGGCCCATCCCCCCACCCCCCACCTGTCTGGAGATTCTTAGAAGTGGGATGGTTGGACCTTGTGCTCTACTCACTGTGTTTCCTGGCCCCTCCAGGCGGGGGCGCCCTCCTCTCTTGCCCTGCTCCACTCCTCTGGTCCCCCTTCCTGTCTCTGGTGCAGGCTTTCACCTCCCTCCCCTCACCCTGAGTGTCTTGGCCATCACATGGACCCCACTCCCTGGCTGACGAACTCGGGTTGGACCTGAGAAATACCCCGTCTCCCATCCCTTCCTTCCAATCTCATCCCCCTAGGTGCGAAAGGGCTTCTGGAAGCAGCCTCCCCTCATCTGGGACGTCAACCCCAAGCAGGTCCGGATTCTGAACCCCTTCTTCATGGAGATTGCAGCTGACAAACTGCTGAGCCTGCCCATGCCACAGCCACGCAAGGTTAAGCAGGTGCTGATGTGATGGGCAGCCGGAGGGGCAGGGCGCGGGTGGGAAGTAGGCAGGAGGGCCCGAGAGAGTTAGAAAGCCAGAGAGGCCCCTGTGAGAGGAGGGAGCCATCACCTCCTGTAGGAGCAGCACCTGTGAAAGCTGGGGGACCTTTGGGCACACACACATGGCTACTAGCTGGCCTGGGCCAGGGAGAGCACAGACTTGGGAACCACAGGCCATCTCCAAAGTGCAGAGTTACGGGGGCCATTCCTGGGGCTCGGGGCTGGACTCAGAGGATGGTTTGGGCAGGCACCGGGCAACATGTGTATGCTGGGCCTTGCTGGGACCGTCGAGGTCCATCTGCAGGACAGCTCCAGCCAGTGCAGTCGCTGTGAGATCGCCTCAGTGGCAATCTTGCAGAGAGGCCAGCCTGGGCGAAGGATTCGAGCTTCCAGTTTGGCCCATCATGGTGAATTTGTGGAGTCATGATGTAGTTTTGCAAGCTATGGCTTTGGTTTTAGCTCTCAGGGCCCTTGGTGGTCACGTGGTCGCGGCTGGTGGGCAGCGGCTTGGTGCTTCCTGAGCACATCCTGGCAAGCCTTCTGAGCCTCCGAGAGGCCAGGCGGGCGAGCGGACAGAGGTGACCAGCAGCAGACCAGACTTCTGTGGCCTTGGGCAAATCAGCTGCTCGGAGCCTGTTTTCTTATCTCTGAGGTGGGGCCGTGACCTTTGAAGGCCCCGTCGGGATGTAAAAAGACACCCACGAAGCAGGTCTGTCATGGAGACCCGCACATGGTGGAGGCCAGGTTTTGAGTAAAAGACTTTATCCTTCATGGGCATCCACTGGGGTTCAGCTTTGCACATTGAACCGCTGCTGCCGGGACCGCTCTGAGTGGGGCCAGCCCAGGCAGACGGGTGGGCAGTAAGTCTTGCTCCCTCCTCTGAGGGCCCTCATACAGGCAGGATAGCCACACAGGGAGCAGCATGGCGTCGCCAAGTGCCCCACAGAGAGTTGTGCCAGGTGCCATGGGATCTTGGAGGTGGGCAGGCCTCGGCTGGGGCTGTTTCAGAGCCCCTGCACCCTGAGAAGGTGGTGCTGGGGTTGGGCCTTCCGGAGTCCTGGGGCCCACCTGGCAGAGAACAGGGGAAAGGTACATCATTCAACAAAACCCAGCACCAAATGCTCCCCCTGCACTGAGTTCTGCAAGTGGGGTTGTGGGGCAGCCTGGAGGCGGCTCTGCCCCTGAAGGCTGGCAAGGGAGGCAGGAGAAAGGAGGACCAGAACCCAGCTCCTGCAGCAGGAAGAGAAAGTAGGGGTGGACCTGGTCTGTATTAGTAGCTTCCTGTCATTGCCTCACAGATTGCCACAGCGCCGTGGCATCCACCAACACCCCTGCACCCGCTCCCTGAGCTGTAGGTTGGAAGTCCTGCCCAGCGTGGCTGGGTTCTCCGCCTAGGGCAGGTGTGCGGTTGCCCCGCTCCCCCAAAGCCACGTGTTCCTATGAAACCCTTACGACATGCCATGTCGTAAGCTGACATGGCATGAAGCGAAGAAGCAGTCACTGTCGATCTCTGTGTCTTTATTTCATCACCATTGCCATGTACAGTTGCACCCAGTTTCATGCTAAGCACAGCACCCGTATGAGGTGTCTCGGTCTTTCCTGGTACAGCAGGGCACACCTCACTGACGGGCGCACACAGTAAGCCTAGGGAAAGTGCAGACGCTCAGCCTCGGCTCAGAGCTCTGGCGGCAGGATGCTGGGTGTGGTTCCGGGGGAAGGAGCTTGGCGGGGCCACTCTCCCTGCAAAACAAATGCTGAGGCTCTGTTGGCTTTTCATCTTTTTTCATAAAAGTGAAAATCCCCCTCGGATTTCTTTCGCTTGGCAAACACAGGCGCTTCCGTAGGTCTTTCGTAAAGGCGGGTGGCACAACAGGAGCTTTCGGAAAGTGGTGAATACTGCACGAGGCTGGAGTCCGGGCGGCAGTTGGACTGAGTTCTCATCTGGAGGCTGGGGAGCGGGGGTCGACTCATTGCCAAGCTCCTTCTCGTGGGAAGAATCCAGTTCCTCATGGTTGCAGGAGCAAGGTCCCATTTTCTCGCTGGCTTCCAGCCAGCGTGGGCAGAGCTCCCTCAGCTCTTTCCCACATGCCCCTGCTCCGCCTTCAGCCAACCCCAGCTTGATAAATCCATCAGGCTTCCTATCTCTGACTTCCTCCACTGCTCGGCTCCAGGCCTGGATAGATAAGCTTGTGGAATTAGGTCAAGCTCACCAGGGTTATCACTGCCATGGTCAACAGTGCCGTCTACAAAGCAATACAACACAAGACGACGTAGCTCATTGTAGCTGTGGTTTCCACACACGGGCAAGGACGAGGGCCTTGGGGGGTCTGAGAATTCTCCCACCACAACATGTACTTCCAGGTGGAATGGAGAGGTGTATGACAACGCCAGGTTCCCGGCGCGGACAGCTGGTTGGGCGGGAGTGTGTGTGATTGATCTCTGGAGCACAGGGGGAGAGGAGAGGTGGGTGAGTTTAAGGGGCCGGCGGCCAGGCGGGGCTGGCAGGAAAGCTGTGGCAGTGTGGTGGGCGAAGGTCTGAAGGGGATGAAGTAGCGCAGTGGTGGTGACACGGATGGAAGGCCAGGCAGGAAATGACAGATGAACTGAAATGACAGCGAGGTTCAGAAGTAGACGCTGGCGAAACCCCGGCTTCAGGAGGCCAGGCCAGCTGCAGTGTCTGGGAGGAAAAAGCTGAGGACAGCGGGATGGGGTGGGGGGGTCGGGACCCCAGGGTGTCCATCCTGGTGGGTGAACTGGGGATGGGGAAAGGCAGGTCCCTGGAGCAGCCCGTGAAGCAGATGGAAAGGTCTTGCCATGCCCCCTTGACAGAAAGGGAGAGCCCACCTCACAAAGGGCCCCTCACGAATGTGGGGACCCCACGTCTGAAAGAAGAGAGGTACTCCAAGGCTCAGAGCAGAACTGTTCCACTCCTTAGGGAGCTGCTGAACAGTGATGAGCCACAGTTTCCCCATCTGTACTATGCTGTGTGGCGGCTGCGAGCCCCATATGGCTAGCTCAATTTCAATTTCAATGAAATAAAATGAAAAATTCAGTCCCTTAGCTACACCAGCCCCATTCCCTTGCTCAGTCACCAGCTGTGCTGGTGGCTGCTGTACAGGACAGCCCAGAAGATGCTGCAGGGCGCACAGCTCCCCCTAACAACACCTCCCCCACCCTCGTCCCTCAGAAGCCCACCACAGGCCTGCTGGCTATCACCCTGGCCCTCCACCTCTGTGATGTGGTGCACATCGCTGGCTTCGGCTACCCAGACCCTTACAACAGGAAGCAGACCATTCACTACTACGAGCAGATCACGCTCAAGTCTATGGCGGTAAGAGGCCCCATCTGCAATCTGGGCAGGGCAGACCAGCCTGGGACATGGCAGGGAGTGAGTGGTGCCAGGGGCCCAGAGGAAGGCCACTCGGAGTCAGAACTGGCAACCAAGCCTCTGGACTCCCAGGCCAGTGTCTTTTATATTTGGCCACACAGATTGTTCTTTCTGAAGGGCGGTACGGGGAAGGGAGTTCCCAGACTGTGGGGTGGTGGGGAGGGCCAGGGAGGCTGTCCTGGACCAGGGGCGCCCTTAGGAGCTCCTCATTTTGCTTCTTTGGCTGTCTCCACAGGGGTCAGGCCACAACGTCTCCCAAGAGGCCCTGGCCATTAAACGGATGCTGGAAATCGGAGCAGTCAAGAACCTCACTTACTTCTGACTTGGGCGGGAGCTGTATCCATCCGTCTGCCCACTCTGCTGCCTGAGTGACCCCCAGCCACAGTGGTGGGGGTACCTGGTGCCCACGGGACCAGCCCGGTCTTCCCCTGCCTGTGTGGGGAGGGGTCCCAGGACTGGCCAGGCCTGAGGAGAGGCCATGCCCCTGGCTGCTCTGGTGGAAGCCAGACCTCGCCCAGGTGGAGGCCCTGGGCAGTGGGAGCCCGGAGAAGGAACGAGGGCTGTTGCTGTGATGTCCTGTCCGTCAGTGCCGGGAGATTATTTAACGGGCTATTTAATTAAGGGGAAGAAAGTGTCATGGGCTGGTCCCATGGCATCCAGAAAAGGGGGCATTTACAGTGTTCAGACCACTTTTTATAAAATCACAAAAGGGAGGGGCCCACTAAGGCCTAGATCCCGAGCCGGCCTCCCAGGAGGGGGGTCGCCTGGAGTGTGTGTGTGCCCATCCTCCAGAGAGTGGCTGCCCCTCCCAGCGGGCATGGGAAGAGCAGTGGTAGGTGTGTCCCATGGGGAAGGGAACCTCACCTGGAAAAGAGGTACCAAACAAATTAAACTATTTTTCCTAAAACAGAAGCAGTTGTGATAACGCTGTGTCCTTTTGGATTGGGGAAGACATGGGCAGGCAGTGGGACCCAGCAGTGGATAGGCTTGTTAAAGACTCAGGGGGACCAAGAGCAGGTCACAGTCATTCAGGAAGTTTATTTTTGAGTATAGCGCTTGGTGCCAAGTCATACATTGTCACCCTGGCATGGCAGGCAAGCAAGTGGTGCCCAGAGCAGCCCCGTCTGCTGGACACCCAGCCTGGCATCCTAGATCCTGGTGTATTTCCCAGAGGTGGGGAGGGGCAGGGGGATGCCAGATGGGAGGGGCAGCACCCTCCCCACCTTCCTTCCTCTCTCTTACCACCAGCTTGCAGTTTGCAAAATCTCATGCTGGGAGGTGTCTGTGTGAGGACTCGGGTGGAGTCAGACAAAGGAAGCCAAGTTTTCCGTCGCAGATTAAGTGGGAATCATAAAAATGGAGTTTGCAGAAGGTTCTGCCAATGGCCTGGCTGCCAAGGTTGGGACAGGCAGGGCTGGGGCAGCAGCTAAGGGGTTTGGCATGGCCTGCCCACCAGTTGCCAGGCCACGGGGTGAAATGCACCCTCCCCCCAGGTCTCTAGACTTGGGATAGCCCTGCCATTTGCCTGCCTCTCCCGTCTTTGTTCTCTGTCTTCCCAAGCCCTGCTTGGCTGCCAACTGGGCTTGCTGCCACCCCACAGCTGTCTCTTTACATCTGGAGCCAGGAGGGAGAGCTGGAGCTCCCCACTGGGGGTGGGTCTCACAGCTGTGTGCCTGGCTTTCTCGGAAAGAGTTGCAGCCTTGAGGTTTTGGAGCTGGGCTGGGACAGGACACACAGAAAAGGGCAGGGGCTTGGGGAGGGATGGAGGAAAATGACACACTTCTTGACATTGTGAGAGCGGACTGGAGAACACCCACCATCATCCTATTGGAGGAGGGGAGGGGAGGGCCACTTTGGGAAGCCTGGTGGAATTACCGGGAGGGGGGAACTCCACCAGCAAGTAGGGGCCCAGCATCTGCCACCCCTCTCAGGGTTTTGCAAGGTGTGGGGGAGGGGTCCTGCTGATGGGGGCATGAGACACAGGGTTGGGGATCTCAGTTCTGCTTCTCCCTGATGCTTCCCCAGCTGTTTCTCATTGAGGGTGTGCAAGGGAGTGTCCATTTCCCCATCCAGGCCCATTGAAAGTGGCTGTCAGCACACATGATCCAGCTGTCCTAGACTGGGGTCACTGCCTGTTACCGAACAGGCCTAAACGTGAGCTAGCACCCGACACACACGGATGGGTCAGGCTCCACATGCACATGCATGTAGACACAAGGGCATGTTACATGCTTGTCAGGTTATGCCTCTGATGCCATATGCAGACAGCCCTTCACGACCTCACGCGCGCGTGCGCACGCACACGGCTGCGTGTGGGGGCGGGGTATCCGTCCATTGTTCTCTCTGGGGGTGTTGGCTCAGCTTTCTCCAGGGTGCAGCCTGAGGCAGCACCAGCAGAGGGGCAGTGCTGCCAATGGAGCTTTGATGTGGAGGAGCTGGGTGGGGCTCTTTGGTGTACTGAGAAAGGGACTTTCTTCCGTTGGCCCGCAGTGTGAATGAACTGCCTGTCAGCCTGGCTGGTACTGATTACACTGCGCCCTGAACTCGGGGCAGGAAGGGGAACAGGGAACGGGGGGGAGGGGGGGGGCAAGCAGTAGTGCAAGTCCACAGTCTGGATTCTACACCAGGCTCTGCCACTTAATCATGGAGGATCAACCATTTCTCCACGTCCACGCTCCCAGGTCTTACATTTCTCGAAACCAGAGGTTGGGCCCAGCCAGTGAAGACCTCTTAGATCAGTATTATCTGGGGACGAATGAAGAATGCAGATTCTTGGGTCTTACCCAGGCCGCTGGGGTGCAGGAATCTGGAATTTAACGAGCACTCAGAACCACTACTCTTGTAGTCTAGACTCCAGGATGACCTCATGCGCCTCTCAAATCCACCGTCTGGGTGCAAAGCCCATCCTAATCCCCCTGCGTCCTGGAGCTGCGTTAACCAGGCGCTCTTGCAAGAGGAGCCAGCGGCACGGCTGGCCCCGCCCCTGGTGGGGGACGGCAGAGTGCGCATGCGCATTCTCGCCAGCAGGCTAGGGCCAGCCTGGTGGCCGTGGGAACCGGGCGGGGATGGCTAGGGCTGAGCCAGGCCTCTGGGGCTCCACTCCCGCCCAGCCTCACCCGGCTCTAGGAGCCCTGCGCCTCTCCGCAGAGTCCTGAAGAAGGGGACTCCCAGCCCAGCCACAGAGCGAGGCAAGAAGGAGGTTAGGCTTTGATCTACCCCACGAACACATTTAAGGAACACTTTGTATTAACATCAGATAGTGTGCCTTCATTTTGGACACTTCGGGTGTTTATTTACACCTCCTAAGGACAATAGCACCGCCCCCCGCACCCCCCCACCCTCCGACCAACTAGTCTTTGGAAAGTGGGATCAGTTCTGTCTGTAAGGCGGGAAAAAGCAGAATGCACACAGCGTATCACAGACGGCTGGGGGGCGGGTCGCACTCCCTGCCGCCCTGTCATCAGCCGGGCGAAGCCCTGTCCCTCCGTCTGGAAAATGGCTAGTGCCTGCCCACCTCACAATGAGGTTTTAAGGGTCTAATGGGTAGATTTCGTGGACTGTAAAGAATGATACAGGTGTTAGATCGGAAAGCTGCCTTGCATAATGGAAAACACCATAAAGCAGACAAAACAGCAAGGTACAGCTGTCGGTTCAAATATTGGCCCAGGTACGTAGTAACGTGGCCAGTTCCAGAAAAGTCTGTCTGAGTCACCCGCAAGCAAAGGCAGGGTAAGACAGCGAAATGACACAAGTGCAGGCTTTGCATAATCGAACAATGAACAGTGAGTGCAAGCTGCGCTCTGCGGTGATTTTCCTGTCGAAGCCAGACGCTTTTGGGGGCTTTTGGAGAAAGCGCTTTCTTGGGAGACATTATCCATTTATTTCAATGGTATACACATCACACAGCCTACCACAGTAGGTTCCTACACCAAGGCTGATAAGTATGACCTCCGTGGCTTAGGTCTCTCCACCCTGACTTGTTTTGCTGTCTTAATTATAGCTTCAGAAAACTGTTTGTTGGTTTTGAGCATTCCCATGGTTCTGTACCAGACATGGCCCCAGGAACATCTTTCCAAATTAAAAGTTTTAGGAGGGTGTGTGTGTGTGTGTGTGTGTGTGTAGCTTTTCCCTTCCAGTTCTTTCTCCACAAGTTTACCTCTCTTGTTAGACAGGAGGCCTTGAGGATCCTGCACCCAAGGATTGAGGCAGGGAGATGAATCCTGAGTCTCAGTAGGTGCCAGATCTGTGGGAGCCCAAATGTACTGGAAGGCTCTGCTTCCTCGTATAAGGGGGTTGCAGAGAGCTGGAGTCAGTGGGAGAGACCACAGTCCTGTCTGTGAGGCTCTGACAAAGTCTCCTAGGGAAAAATGAACTTGGGAGGACAATTTCAGGTTCCCGGGTAAAACTAATGTTTCAAAGAACATCCACCCCTGAAGAGAGGCACAGCTTCTTCTCAGGAATCTTGCAAGACTGGGAGGGTGGACTTGGGTGGAGGGAGTGCGAGATGGCTTAGATGTTGAAATCACACCAGGGGATTGAAGTTGGAATTACTGAACTAAGCTATTCCAGAACCATCTATTAGTCTGAGACTTCCTAAAAACACTATTTACCCACATCACCCATTTTAACACTTGAGGAGTATCTTCTGCTTAAAAATGTGTTTCTCTCCTGAGGGGGCAGAAATGAATTGCTAGAGTGGAAATCAGAGTCCAGTAGGACAACTGTCGCCAGCTCTGTTCTCTCTCTCTGTAGATTTACGGCCCACCGGTGAAGGCCTGTGTGGCGGGAGAGCAGAGAAGCTGTAAATTGAAAGTCAAATGGGGTTCTTATCTAAAACTTCTTCTGCAGAAGCCCCGGACCCTTATCACCTTATCTCCACTGCCCTCTTTCTCCCAAGCTCAGTGTTCATCAGCGTCACAGACTCATCCAGTCCTCGGGCATTGAGACCCCAGCCCTTCCAATTTTCTTACAAAGCAGGCAAAGGTGGTATCTTTAATTCGGTCCACCCGAACGTGTCTTTGGGGGTGACCTTCAGGGGAAAGACTCCCGGTGTTCAGTTTCTATCCTGAGCAGCTCTCTTCCCCTCGCATCAGTGGGAAGAGAAACCAGAGATGCTGCACTTCCTAAGACCCCAGTGCTCCTGCTTGCTGTTCCCTGAGACTCTGCTTACCTCACCTTGGAATCTCAGGAGCATTCCTTGAATGTTCTCATGGCATTCTAAGGCATTTCCAAGGGCCATGAGGTTAAGCAGCAGCAGAAGGAGATAGATGTCTTTGCAGGGCTGATCTCCCTGATCTGCGGGCTCAAGAACCACTTTGGGCCCCAGGGTGTAGGAGATCCCACCCACTGGGTGGGCTCAGTGGACTGTTCCAGAGAGGAGATGTGGAAACACGGAGTGGCAGGCGGATTTAGACTATAGTCAGCAAGAATGGTGTGTGTTCACAAAAGGCCCTTTAAAAGGGTTAGGGCAGCCCTTGCTGGTGTGGCTCAGTGGATTGAGTGCTGGCCTGTGAACCAAAGGGTCGCTGGTTCAATTCCCAGCCAGACCTCATACCTGGATTGTGGGCCAGGTCCCCAGTAGGGGGCGCATGAGAGGCAACCACACACTGATGTTTCTCTCCCTCTTTCTCCCTCCCTTCCTCTCTCTCTAAGGCTAAATCTTTATATATGTATATATTAGGGCAGGGGTAAGTAAAACTGCAGAGCCTGCAGTAATGAAAGGTCTCTGTGGATGTCAGAGCCATAGAGGGAACTGGGGAGAACAGCAGTTAGGGAAAAGGGTCAATGATCGTCTTCCTACAGCAAAAATACATTCGCCCAGGAAAACGAATGCTTATCTTTAGAAAGAAGAGTAGCTTGGAATTTCTTCCTGTTTGCCAGCTTTGGACCTGGTGAGAATGACTGAAACTAGGGAGTTAGGGGAAAGCGGGTCGGAGCCTTTGGAACCCAGAAGCAATGGCCAGGCCGCGAGGTCCTTATCGGCCATCGATTTATCGAAGGCTGCTGGGGGCTTACGTTGCAAATGGCTGGCATGTGGTTACATCTGAAGACAACTTACATCAGAGGCTTCTAAAAGACTTTGTTTTTTTAAAGGAGGAAGTAAAATTCAAGATTTGATTGCGACGTTGTTGGTTTATGTCTAAGTATTACGTTTCTTTGGATACGCATGCCAACTGGTACTTCAGGTAAAAATCTATATGCAAATCAAGACAGCTTTTATTTATATACGTATACTTTTATTTTAATAAAGAGTTTATTTTAGGAGAAGAAACTCATTGCAGGGCCGCCTTCGTCTTTTCTTTTCCTGGCGCCACCAGAAACTACACGTGACACCTGGGAGGAGCGCACGCACCTGCAGAGGGCACCTTGAGGTTTCGATTCCGATTCCTTAATAGCCTGCGCCCACATCGCGCCTGCGCCTCCCCGAACGGGAAGGGAGAAGTGCAATCCCTGTTCTGAGAAATCTCCCAAGAAAAGCATCATGTTGTTTTCATTTCCTCAGGTGCTTTCTGCTCCGGAAGCTCAGATGCAGCCTCAAGGCCTTGTCACCGGGCTCCGTCAGCAACGGGTTGGATGCAGTATTCGAGCTTTCCCAGTGAGAGCACTTCCTACCCCAGGAAGGTCGACGAGGTGGTGGAAATAGCCCTGGCCTCTCCAGACTGATAGTGAGCCTGAGAATTAGAAACTGGGCTTCCATCCAGGGACTCCGAGCCAACAGTGCATTTTAAAACGATCAGAAAACTGGACACTGGCCTTGGTGGGGGAAGCGGGGGGAGGGGCAGGCATTTGATACAAGAATGGCTTTGTTTCCCAGGGAGCTGTGGTCTTTCCAGGTCACTGGGGGACTTGAGGCGGAGGATGCCAGTCCCGCCTTCCTGATGGAGCCGTGGCCTGTCCGTGCTCAGCCTGCCTCAGAGCGGGCACTTGTGGATGGCCTTTCCCACAGGCCGTCTCCATCCTGTTCTAGGATGAACGTGGCCTTGGGCTGGCACCGTAGGACGGAAACATTTTACAGAGGAAGTCACGTGTGTTTCACCCTCCGGTTTGCCACTTGTTAGCTCTGTGACCTTGGGCAAGTCTTTGGGGTTCTCTAAGCCTCATTCCCTTGCTTGTACATTGTAATACTTTGTAGACTTACGAGGATTAAGTAAGATTTCAAATGTAGACTCATTTTAGTTCATTGGAAATCACCTACAGGGGAATTCAGGACTTCCCACGGCCTTGAACAAGGTGTTTTTTTAACACCTCCCTCCACAGCTTGTTTGCACCCTCACTCCTGTGCAAGAAGTGAAAGGTGCTGGAGGCCAGGAGGGGTGCACACACTCAGTCTGGGCTCCTTCCCAATTCCTCAACATTCCAGAAGTCCCAGATACTACTGATTCCCCCCTGTCCATTCTTCTCCTTTGCCAAGGCCTTCCCTGTCCCTCTTGTCCCTTTGGCGGTCCTTGCTGTATCTGTGCATTCGAGGGAGCTGGCGGCAGGGGGCACTGGATGGCTGAGCTTTGACTGCTCAGCCCGTTGAGACTCTCTGCTCCTCTTCTACGACAGTCCCCGCTCTTACTCTGGGGGTGCCAGAAGTTCAACGCGCACTCACTCTGCTCCATGGGACAACAGCTTCCTCCCCTGTGCTCTGGTTGTTCTGAGTCAGAACCTCAGGTGCCGGGAAAGAATGAGTGCCTTCACCCCATTATGAAAGCCGTGGGGGGTGGGGGTGGGCAGGGGCCAAGGAAGGCTGTGGTGAGGATGAGGAGGAAAATTTCCCACCCACTTCCTGGGGAAGACCAGGACAAATTAATGGACAAATCCTCTTAAGTCATCCTCTTTCTTATTCTAGCACCTCAAGGCATTTTATATCTGATCTTGGAACCTTGGAAGATTGGTTAAAGCCTCATCCCAATAAGCCAAAGGTTATGGGTTCGATCCCCGGTCAGGGCACCTACAGAAATTGACCAAAGAATGCGAAAATAAGTGGAACAACATATTGATGTCTCTCTCACATGTGCTCTCTCTCACTGCCCCCCCACCCCCGGCCTCTAAAATCAACAAATAAAAAATTAACCTAGCATTGTCAGAAGTCAACGCCCTGGCCTCTGTGCCAGAATGGTACTAGGAGCGGCATCTAAGACTGGCATGTACACATATATTTCTCATCAGTTTCTACTGCCCCGAGCCTGGGGGCTGCAAAGGAAGGCATTTCTGGCCCTGGGCGTTTTGAAGCAGTAAGAAACGTGGTGGAAGCCAAACGCCCTCCCAGGCGGAGATGCTAGGAAGGCAATGCATAGACTCTGTGGGCTGGGGCCATCCCAGAATCTGCATATGGACATACAGACCTTTGCGGCGAGGCTCCCATGATGGGTAAGGACTATGGGAAAGTGGGAGAAGAAGGGCCTAAAACCTCTGAGGAATGCCAACTGTGGGGGCAGTTGGGGTTCTCCAAAGTTCCATGTGAATCCTGCTCCCTGAGTGAGGCCCCTCGCTTGGCCGTTTGCCCATCCCACCCCATCTGCTGTCACTCCGTGTCAGGCTTCCCACCCAAGCAAGGCCACTCTTGGAACTTTATGTGAGTCTTAGAATGTTATGGTTTTTGGTGCCATAGGTGTTTTGAAGAGGGCCTCCTTCCCTGAACCCCCAAGGAAGGACATTTCCCTGTCAGAATGTTGCAGAGAGAAAGACTCAGAAGGACCCCTCTCATGCCTGGGACCACTCATGTGCCGCTGAGCTGTGGATGGCACAAGTCGGGTGGCTGTGGGTCTTGCTTTTGCAGCCCTCTGGGCTGGGCGCAGCCACAGGGGGAGGAGCCTGCCATGGGTGCCCGAGCACCCGGACCAGAGAGGTCAGCTGCCTTCATGAGCTAGGAAGACAGAATCACACAGGGGCAAAGAACCCTGGGTTGCCAAAGCCCTCGGGCCCTTCCTGTGGCTCTCTGGGAACAAAAGGAGAGCACGAATTTTTTGGAGTAACAACCCTAACATTTATTCTCACGTGGGGAGTGGGAGGGATAAAGTGTTGATGTATTGTCTCTCTTGCCCGTGGCATCTTGAGGAGACAGGGCCACTGTTCCTGGTGTGAATCCAGGCCCCTGGAGAGTCATCAGCTGAGAAAGCGAGTCTCATCGCCCTAAAGACCTGGCCTCTAGTCCCCTCAAACCTACCTCTGCCAGGAAACTCTCTCCACGATGACCAGAGAAGCTCTCACACTCCTTATGCTAACTCTGAGGTGCTGTAGAGGAGAGGGAGTATGCAAAGCAGGGTTGGGCGGGAAGGCTCTGGGGCTCACAGCCTGGCTAGGGGGCGGGGCGTGTCAGGTCAGGTGTTCCCCGAACGTTAGCACTTTCCCTCCTCCCCTCCCTCCCCCTCCCAAGACACCAGTCACTGACTGTGCCAGTCCCGCCCCAGAGTTCAGAGGCATTAGTCCAAGGACAGAACTGCAAGAGTATGGACACAAAACACCAAACAATTGGGGGTGGGCTCCCAGCCGCCATGGTGAGAGATGGTCCTGTGTCCAGGGCCATTTCCAGCTCTGAGCAGCAGAGGGCGCTGTGGTCTCTGGGGGCAGCTCAATGTGGGGGGACATTTCTGGCTCTGAGCAACAGAGGGCGCTGGGGTCTCTGGGGCAGCTCAGTGTGGGGAAGCGCTTCACCTCTTCTCCCTAGAGTCGCAGGGTAGCACAGGCGCGGGGGCGGAGCTTATGGGCAGCCAGGGGCAGAGCTCACAGGGAGACTGGAGAGTGATCGGCAGTTTCATTAAAGCCAAGTTAGAGCTGCCTCTAGTGCCTGCAGGAAGAGCAGGAAGGGAGGGGCCTCCAGGAAAGGGCTGGGGACCCAAGTGTCCAGCGCAGAGCACAGCGCACTCAGCTGCGTCCTCTGACACTACCCCACCCTGCGCCTCTGGCCAGCTGCAGATGGGGACCCAGATTTGTGCTTGATGGGGGCTTCGGAGCAGGATGGTGGCAGAGGCACTCTGGGGCTATCCTGGAGGCTGCCAGTCCTGGGGTCCTCTGCAAAGTACCCATGTCCTCTGGAGAGCCAGGACGTGCCTAGGCCCCAGTCCCTTGCCTCCCTGCCGGCGGTGGGGGATCCTCAGACATGAGTCTGCATCCGCCGCTGCAGGGGTCGGCTGGGGTCGGAGTTCTGGGAAGAGGACTGGGAGTGGTGGGAAGAGGAGGCAGAGGCCTTGCTGGCCTTGTCGAACTGCACGTAGCCGTCCTGCTTGCCGCTGCTGCTGACGCTGCTGTCACACTGCGTGTCCAGGAAGGAGCTGCTGTCGCTGAGGGAGCCCCTCTGGAACTCACGCTCACAGAGCTCGATGGACGAGCTGCCCATGCCCAGCACGAACCTCTGGCTGTAGTCATAGAGACGGCCCTGGCCGCTCAGGGTGCTGTAGATGTTGGTGAAGGACATGCCCGTGGGCACCCGCTGCTTGCCTGCAGGGCGCAGGTCCGGCTGACAGCTGGACAGCGAGATGGTGGGGGTGGAGTGGTGCTCCTTGAAGGTGTTGACACTGTAGTAGCCATTGGTGGGGTCCTGGGGTAGGGGACAAGAGCAAGAGCAGTGTCACCGGGCGGGGCAGAGATTGCACTGAACTTTCTATGTGGACCGGTCCTAACTTACCCAGGCAGGGATGAGGAGATACGGGAGGAGGGGACTGCAGCAGGGAAATGGGTGAGGGAGCGTTTGGAAGGGCTACCCTTGTGGGGACACCAAGGGTGTCAGGTATTCAGGCAGCTGGGAGGGGAGGGCCTCTCCGTGGGTGTGTTTAGTTATCAGCACAATTCGAGGTCATCTGAGAACCAGACTGTGTTTGTTGTTTTTGCCCAGGACACAGATACTTGGTTTTCAAGTGTATCTGTGAAAAGGCTGTGGGCCAGGAGCCTGTGGGAGCGACCCTAACTCTGCTTCCTCCTTAGTGTGGGGGTGAGGCAGCAGGTGCGTTTGCAGGGGAAGGACCCGGTTTGAGGAGAGGCTAGGCACCTGTCCCCAAAGTGGCCTCTGGCCTCTCTCTTCTATTCGCTGTTGTCTGCCTGGACACAGGTAGGGCTCAGGCCACCAAGCTGAAGAGCAGAATCAAGTCGGGTCCTGCAGCTGGTGGCCACACCTACCTTCAGGTTCTGAAACTCCTTCTCCTCTTCTTTGAGGACCTCCAGCTGCTTGAGGACTGAGTCTTGCTGGAATTCACCCCGGTCCATCTGCAACCCAAGAGTGGCTGCTCAGAGGGCAGGAGGCGGGCTAAGCGCCCACTTCCCCCGAGGAAAAGTAGGAGAAACCAGCGTGAAAGAAGCTGCCGTCTCTGCCTCCCCTCCCCCACCTCCCACTGCCTGGCCCGCAGGAGGCAGGTGAAGGAGCAGGAGGAGATTTCAGATCGAGATTTCAGATCTCGTGTTGCTCCGGGACCCCTGTCCCCGGAGAGACAGGGAGAGACAGGGAAGGGGGGTGGGTGGGCGAGAGGCAGGACTCTGAGATACAACTTACCCCCCTTGGGCTAGGGGACCACCTACAGAGCTCTCACTTGGCTGATTCAGTTCAATTCCTTGACCATTTACTGCAGCGGTCCCCAGCCTTTCTGGCATTAGGGACCGTTTTCGTGGAAGACAATTTTTCCACAGATCGGGTCCGGGAGGGTGGTTTTGAGATGATTCGGGTGCATTACGTTTAAGCTTACCTCCTGCTGGGTGGCGGGTTCCTAACAGGCCCGAACAGGCGGTTGCTGGCCTGCGGCCCTGAGCTTGGGGACACCTGATTTACTGGATTTCAGGTCAGGCACCGCACTGTCCTAAGGGCCAGGCCTACGCACATTAAGATACAGCTGTTTCCATCAGGGCGGTGGATCTGTTGATAAATGATTGCAGGACCTTGACCACTGGGCAGGGGGTGGGGCCCTGGCAGAGAGCACGTCATCCAGCGCCTGGCTCAGTGAAGGGTTACGCAGGGGTCACAGAGAACCGTGGGGACCCCGGGCCACATGGCAATGACTGACATGTCCTGATCTTCCTTAACAGAGACGGAAGAACTCCAGAGAAGGATCACTTCATGTTTCTCTTTGGGTCCGCAGCCCACCTGGTGCAGTGCCTTCAGAGCTGCAGCCACTGATCTGAGAGCCTTTCGGGATGGAATGTTTAATCATTTTTTAAATTAATTCTTTGATGCCCGGGGCCTAGTGCACTGCCGGGTCCACACGCAGTTAGCGTGGGTACAAACGTCACGACTGTGTTGGGCGAATGCACCAAGTGGCGCGGCTCTAAGTTCCTGAGAACTAAGACAACGACTAAACCGAGGTGAAAGATAAAGCTGGCCCAGCACACAGTGGGGGTATTAATTAGTCCGCATACGCGCAGGGGCGCTGCCCTGCAGCCTGCGGCTGTTTCGCACGGGTCCTTTCTGCACCTGGCGGGACCCAGGCCAGAGTCCCACCCAGTCTCTGAACTGAGCTGTGATGATGCTTGTCCCTTGCGACTCACCTTCCTGGGGTCCCGTGGCATCAGCCAGAGTACTTCCACCCTGTCACCCTGTGCTGACGCTGCTTTTGTCATTCCCCAGGAAGTGCCCTGGGTCTGCCTGGATGGCAGGTCTCTCTTACCAGGTTCCACTGCCACGCCCGGCTCTCTACCACGTGGGGCTGTACCGGGACTGGGGTGAAAGGCCGTGGGGGAATGACAGGCTCCCCAGGAGAGGCTTAGCCACAGAGCCCTCAGCAGGTCCCTCTGCGGAGTTGTCCTCCCCCCACCCCTCTCTTAGCTGACTACTAAGTGACCTCCCCTCCCACTGCAGGTTTGGACTGGGGGGTGTGGAGACGGGCTGAGGCAGCCAGAACATTCCAGTGGGAAAGAATGTGGGCCCCATTTGGGACGAGGGACAGGCTGGGAACCACCACACGGACTTGCGGAAGCTCATCTACATTGTTGTTCCCTCTCAGGTCCAGCTGCGGTCTCCTGGGGAAGACTAGATGCCCTGCTGTGACTGGCCTTGGGTCAGCCCTGGGGACACACTCGCATAGATTCAGGAGCCCGGCCTTTGCCCCAGGGGACTCTGGGATCACTGGGGAGGCTGACAAGTAACTTGAGCAAGGCACTGTAAGGAGAAACATGCTGTGTTTGGGAAGAGCACGGAAAATCGTGGAGGAGGTGACATTTCAGTGGATTCTTATAGGAGAACATGACATTCAACTGACAGACTCAACAGGCTGAGGGAGTCGCCGGCGCAAAGCCTCTGAGGTCTGGAGGACTCGAAGGCTGGGAACTGCAGTTCTCTGGGGTGTCTGCGGGGCCCCAGGCATTCTGCAAGAAGGCGGAGCGGGAAAGGCTGGCGGGTGCCTCAGGGTGAGGAGCCCACTGACAGTTCGGTGGTGGACTTTGCCCAGCAGGCATGGCGTGCCCCCGGGGGTTACCATATTTTTTGGACCATAAGACTCACCTAGGTTTTAGAGGGGGGAAATAGGGAAAAAAATTTGAAGCAAAAAAACTGGTAAAATATTTAATACCATAAATAACATAATATTTCACCAATGCAAATGTAAACAGAACTCAACAGCAGCATTAACTACCATTATTCCTCCCAAATTTTGGGGGAAAAGAGTGTGTCTTATGGTCTGAAAAACACGGTACGTGTAGCCACAGGGTCAGATCCGTGTTTTAGAGCTGAGGCAGGATCGTCAGAGGCTAGGAAAATGCCTGAGCAAGTGGAATGAGGAGACTGAGACAAGATAATTAAATAAGGCCAAATAATTTGAGTGACTTACAGCCAGCGAGTGTATTGCAAGAACTTATCTTCCCCACCCAAGGACACTTGAGAGCAAATGGTTTATACCTCTCTCCCCTCACGAGAGAAGACGTAGCTTAAATCACCCTGGTCAGGCAGATAGAGAACAGGGAGCCAATTAATGTCATTTGTGCCAGCTGACCCAAGGACAGATGAAGTCAAGGGAACAAGTAACAGAAACCCGATTAGCGTCAGACAGACCCAAGATAAGAGGAAAGCAGTAAAGCGGACCAAGGAATAATGCCAACTCACGTGTGTGTTCATTCCGACACATCCGCATGTTAAAAACGCACCTGGAAAGCTGACGGATAGTTTGCTGGGACCCTCCCCGAAGATTCTCGCCCACAGATGAGAGATAACCCGCAAGACCAAGGATGCCAGTGCCGGCTGTCTCTGCATGCCCTTCTTGGGTGTGGACTTTTTACTTCCTCCTAAGGGTCCCGTGAGACTTGCAGGGGAGCAGTGGGCAGCAGCGGCTCTACCTGAGCTCACCCCTTGAGCCCGTCTCCAGGGCCCCCTTTTCTCTGACTTTCCCCAGGGAGCTGACAGCAGCCCCGCCGTGGTTCACTTTTCCCCTGTAACGTGTCCAGGGAGTCAAAGCAGAGCACCGCTGGGCTCTCCCATCGCCTCTTCTACCCTAAGCTCTTCCTTTGTGTCACTGCCCCAGCTTTAATCAACACACTCTCAAAACCACCTGGACTCGTGGTGCGAAATCTTTCCCGCACGAAGTCAAGGACCCACACACTACAGGCTAGCCTGAGGCAGAACAGCTTGGGGCCATTCCCTGTCTGGGGACAGAAGTACCCTTTTTGGGGGACTCTGGAGGGGGCACTGAGTACAGTGGTGAGAAAACAGAATGGTGAGACCACTGAGGAGGCCGCTGGGACTACCCAGGGAGCCACAGTGAGGCCCAAGCCAGCAGCCTAACAGTGGGGTACAGGCAAGGGTGCCCACTGCAGGGATCTTTTGAAGTGGAATGGACAGCACCTGAAACATCAATTGGACAGAAAAAGAGCAGCGGAGGGATCAGTCAGCTTAGTGCTCTAAGCCTTGGTGGGCGTCCACCAGGGACTGGAGGGCTCAGGGACGGACGGACGAGGACACGGGGGATTTGTGAGCGGCACAAGCAGCTCCCGAGTCTGCAGAGCTCACGGCGCTCCACGTGCTGCTCGGAGTTCGCCAGCTGGCCCTCCGCCTGGCTGCGCACTCGCCCTCCCACCCCGGTTCCCCAGAGGAGGAGACTGAGGCACAGGGCCGCCGTGCTCTTGCCCCGCCCCCACGTGTCTCCGCTGGAGTTTCCCAGCAGTTTCAGCCTTCCGTTTGCACAGCTGGCTGCGAGAGCCTGAGAAGCCATGATTTGCTTACAGTGAGCAAGTCCGTTCCGGAAGAGGAACCTATGACTCTTGCAGACTTTTGGGGGGACGTTGGGACATGGGGTACACACTGAATACTTGCAATATGTATGGGTGTGGGTGTAATAGTATGGCTACTGGTGCATGTCTGCTCTCCCTCCAGAAAGGTCAGGCTCTCTGAAAGCTGGGGCTGCATTTAGGGGTCTTTGAGTCTCCAGGACACCAAGTGCAACACAGCAGACACGCGCTGAGTCTGTGCAGGTTGAGAGCAGGGCCTGGCTGGTGGTGGGGGAAGGGCCGTCCTGGCTGATGCTCCACTGCGCGGGAGCATCTAGGGTCCCGGGAGGCTTCCAGCGCAGGGCCTGCAGGCACGGAGGGTGGGTGGGGTGGGGCAAGACAGCGCTCTCACCATCAGCTGCTTGATGGTGGGGTGGTCCTCCGCCTCCCGGCCTGAGGCGGGCTCCTTGTGCACGATCTCCACACGGATGTCGTTCTTGGCTGACACAACGCCTTTGAGATCTGGACATAAAACAGGAACGTGTGGGTGACGGACTCAGTCTGCGTGCTCAGGCACTAGGTTCCGAGGGGTCGCACTCCCACCACCCCCATCACCCCCAGGGTTCAGCCTCCAGCCCCTGAACTCCACAGCCCACCCCCACACCAACAGAACGGTGGTCTGGACACTCCCAGGGCTGCGAAGCTCTCAGACGTTGCCGGGGACTCTGGGTGGCAGGCACCTCAACCTGCTGTTGCCACGCCCGTGGCTTACGAGGTTGTCCTCATCCATGCGTCCACCTTACAGAGGTGGGCTTTCCATGCCACTACACCTTCACTTCCTTCTAGAAGTCTTCTCTGACCCACTGCACCAGGCTCTGACCTCTCCATTCAGAGATCGCAAGTCTGACCATTAGAAAGGCCCTCAGCGGGCAACCTCCCACCCAAAGCCGAAACCTTCCCAGCAAGGTGGCTGGTGGGAGTCGGGGGGAGCAGCCCCTGTATCAGCCCCTCCGTGACGGAGACTCGATCATGCCTACAGGAGGTGGCCACTTTATAGTTGGAGAGTTGTTAGAAAATTCTGGCTGAGATCCGCTCCCTACAGTTTCCAGGGAGAGGGTGGTGTGGGAGGCCCTGAGACCACGTGGCTGGGGGAGTTGAGGCCACTTAGCTTAGAGAGGAGCAGACGAAAGGGGGACCCCCAGCTTTCTTCCATACTGAGGGCTGCCCCATGGGGGAGGGGCAGGCTGGCTCTGATGATTCCTTTTGTGCCTTGGTTCACGGGGCAGGATGTTAGAGCCGTGTGGGATGGCAGGAGTCCTGCCCTCCCGCCCCTCGCTCTTACACAGGAGGAGACCGAGGCAGGGGTAGCTGCTCACGTGTAGAAGGAGGGGGGCTGGAGGGCTGCGCCCCCTTGTTCTTACCCTGCTCCACTGTCCCTTCCACTCGTCTGCGTGTGTCTACCACACCTCATGTCAGTGCTGTGCCCAGGAGGGAAACTCTGGGTGCACGTAATCTTCACCAGCTCATAAACACGAAGGTTTTATTGCTAATGACTAAAGACCTTTAGAAGTCTGCACAGAGCGATTCCTTGAATGCTCTTTTTTGTTTCTGATACGTGGGTAACCTGCTTTTCTGGTTGGACTCACGGGTGTTTGAGGGGAAGGGTGGACACTCCCCCCGAGATTTCTGCAGAGCTCTATAGGGCTACCGGTGTTCCGCCCACAGTGCTGGCGGACTGCCCTGAAGGCGGACGTTCCGTTCAGGCCAGCTCGCCCTCCGCGGGCGCCCACTGTGCGTCAGATGCCGCCGAGCGCTGCCCAGACGGAGGTGCCCGCAACCCAGCGAGGCCAGCAGCTCACTGCACTGGCGGGTCCTGCGTGCTGCGCCCCCGCCCCCGCGCACTTGTTCTCCGGGCAGTCTAGGCCTGGCGCCTTCTCTGCCCCCTCCCTGAGACCCCCAAGTTCCCTCCCGTACTTCTCTGGGAGCGGGCGCAGCAGAAGGCCACAATGGTTGCCATGAGGACGAGGAAGGCCACACCGGCGCCCACGGCCACCCCGATGATGACGGCCATCGGCACGGACTCTGTGGGAGAGAAGCGGGCACAGCTGACCCGGAATCCGAGGGCCCTCTCTCCCCCAGGGCTTTCCCCCTTCCCGCGGGTGTGGCCTCTGCGGAGCTGGGGCTGGAGCCCTGCGCTCAGGCTCTGCGGGGGAGCCTGTGGGGGCGCTGGGCAGGCACAGGCAGAGTCCAACAGGGTCGGCTCGGTGGGATGGGGGTGGGGAGAGGGTGGGAGGCAGATGCCCATCTGTGGTGGTGGGAAGGGAGGCAGGCTGACACAGGAGGCGTGGGGGCGGGGGGGAACAAGGGCAATGAGAGGCCAGGCTGGCCCGATGCAACTCTTGTGGGTGTTACACCAGGAAGAGTGAGTGTATCAGGCGGTGGCTGGAGAGTCCTAAGTCTTGGCTTTTCTTCCCCTGTGGCCACTGCCCTTGTCTGTTCAGTTTGTGTTGACCTTTTCTTCCCTTTCCCAGGTGCAAGAGACGGGGCCTGGACAGCCAGCTTTAAGGGTTCTCAGGGCCTACTGGGTACCAGATGCAGTAGGTGCTGGAGGCCCAGGTCTCAGGGGCCAGGGGAGCAGGATCACAGCTCCGTCATCTTTGAGGAGAGATGCCCCCTTTTCGTACCCCACCCCACCCCACCCCAGTCCGGCTCCTTCCTCTCCAGGCCAGAACTCTGGGCACCCAGGCA
Organism: Tonatia bakeri; assembly: GCA_004024845.1. Taxonomy (NCBI): domain Eukaryota; kingdom Metazoa; phylum Chordata; class Mammalia; order Chiroptera; family Phyllostomidae; genus Tonatia; species Tonatia bakeri. The sequence continues at coordinate 188,211 of PVIA01001881.1, forward strand.
GGCTTTCTCGAGAGGCCCGGAACTTCAGCCAGGGAAAGCCTCACTCCCCACTGAGTGTCTGTGGTGTGGCTGCCCAGACTAATAGGGACGGGGATGGGAGGGTGATGTTGGGGTGAGGGAGAGGCTGCCCTCCTGGACAGCCCTGGCCTCTCTGTGGCTGCACATGGGCCTGAGCATGTGATCTGGGGCTGGGATAGTCCGTCTGGAACAGAACTCCAGAACATAGTGCAAGACACCGGAGGGCCCGCTGGGCCCACAGCTCTCACTCACAGCTGGAAACACTGAGGTTCAGAGAAGTCAAGTGACTTGGTTAAAGACACACAGCTTCAGCAGACCCAGGGCAAATCTAGGTCCCCTCATATCCACACACCCCTGCCGCCCCCTTCAGTGCTGCCCAGCTCCGCACACCTCAGACTCTGCCTCTTCTGAGCTGCTTATCTCACTTCTCTCATCCGAGGGATGGGAAGGAGGCAGGGCCACCCTGGCTGTGGTAAGGGGGGCAGGAGGGTGAGTGCAGGGAGGGTCTCAGGGCTGAGCCTGGCACCCGCCCCACTCAATCTCTGCTGCTGCTTGCAGGTGAAGGGAGCAGGGAGCAGGGGCTCCCTTCACCTGCAAGCCCATGCCACACCCCTCAGTGTGGGCGACGTCTAGGTGTTGGGCTTGTCCTGGAAGGAGAAGGGGCCTGCGGGTTGACAGTGTCGGTGGCTAGGCTGGCAGCTTCCTGCCCGTCCAGGGCCTGCCTGCTGGTGGCCGAGACACTGAGAGTGGCAGGGGAGGGGACCGCCAGAGACTGCAGACCTCGGCTGGTCTCGGCAGCCAGGAGTGAAGGGACTTGACTCCTGCTTCGTGACCCTGCTTTGACAGAGCGATGCTTCTGTCTCCAGTTTCAGTCCCATCAGGAATGGAAAACTGCTTTGGAAGCTCATCGGCTCTATGCTCTTGAACTTTATTAATTTGGGCTTGATTTCAGTTCTCCTTAGGTTCCTAGTAAGTTTCCTGGGAGAACTCGGCCTTGTCTCAGCTGCGCTCAGGTGGCCTCGGGGGGTTTCTTAGCCTCTCTGGGCCTCCCTCCCTCGGGGTCTCACTGGAAAACCAGAGAACCGAGGAAGCGGTATTCTGCCTCTGGCCTCCTGCGAGTCCATGTGTCCCTAAGATGCTGACAGCTGGGAGGCACCATCTCAACTGCAGCAGGTGAGCAGGGGCAGGAGAGGGTCTGATGGGACCCGAGGACCCTGGGGTGGCATTCCTCCCTCGCCTGCCCACTTCCCCAGCTCTGGCCTATGCCCGAGTGCCGGCTGTCCTTCTCTGGAGAGAGCATGCTGAGAGGTCCCCTGGCGAGAGAGGGACCGGAGGGGAGAGCTGTCCACCGGTTCAGCCTCCTCTCCATCCAAGGGGGTGGACTGGGTATGGGGAGTCTCAGCCAGTCAGGGATCAGGGGCCTCTGGGCCAGTGTGACCAGACATGTGTGAGGTGGAAGCAGGCAGGAGACGCCGTCCCCAGCCCAGGAGGGGCTCTTTGGAGCCTCAGGGACAGGACAGCAGGAGGCTGGCCATGGTTGCTTCCGAGAACCTGCCTGTGCCCCCTGCAGCTCGCTGAAGGAGCCCACTGGCCCTAGCTCCTTCCATGCCAGTGCAGCGGGAGGACTAGGGCAGAGGAACCCCGCCCCCATCTTCCGCGGGTCCTTGGTCAGCGCTGTGGCGTCGGGTTTTGCAATGACCTAATTCTCTTGTCTGGGTTTCTGCTTGGAGGGTGGGGGGTGCTGTTTCCTGTGGGGCCCAAGACAGAGTAGCTCAACCCCGGGAATGTGAGGACCACTCGGCTGCCAGGCGCCCCAGGGAAGGGAGGCACTGCCTGTAGCCTCAGCGGGTGGTGGGATGGCAGTGCCCTGGAAGCAGGGGTGGGGATGTGCGGGGAAGAGGCAGCCATGAGAAAGCATGGATTGGCATGGATTGATTATGCAGGCCACAGCTGGGGCTGGAGGCCCGGCCCGGGCAGCCATCGCCAAGCTGGTGATGATGTTGAGAAGCTGGAAGAGTCAGGAGGAAACAGAGGGAGGCCAGGCTGCGGGCAGCTGCCCCAGAGGGGAGGAGCCAGGGCCTGGAAGGGAAGGGATGAGAGGAACAGAGCAGGGGCAGCAGGAGCCTGGTCCCTGGCTGCAAGGAGCCCGCGGGCTCTGGCGGCGGTGAGGTGGGAGACAGGCCCGGCCACGACCCAGGTGGCCGGGAAGCCCTGTGCCTGCTGCGCTGACTGCACTGAGCCCGCAGACGGGGGAGGGCAGAGAAATTAGCGGCCTGCACAGGCCTCCCTTCCCCCTCTGCAGGGCCCTCCCCCGCTAGCCCTGCCGTCCCTTCCCCCAGCCCAGGGGGTTCTCAAGTCTCCTTCCGTACCTGCTTCCAGCCCGGCTCCCGACTTCATTTCCGAACCTGTTTGGAAATAAAGCAAGCGTCCACAGCCAGGGCCTGAGCTGGCCAGGGTGGGGCGGGACTGGGGTGGGGGGCTCCCTCCTCAGTCCTGTCTCAGGACTGCCCACTAGACCCAGACTACCCCAGCTGAACTTGGAGAGGTTTGTAGACTCCAGGGACGAGGGACCGGAGAGAGAAGTCAGGCTGGGGCAGGGGGGTCTGGAGGTGGGGGGAGAGCGCTGAGAAGAGAGCATGGGGGGTCGGGGCACCACGGGGAAGACATGGAGGGGAGCAACGGGGGACTGGAGGTTTGGGATGATGCGTGGATGATTTTATGCAAATTATGTGTAAAGCATTATGCAAAGCAGCACCTATGAGGGAAGAGGTGTTGGGAGACCCTGTGTGGTCCCTGGGGTGGCCTTGAGGCTTGAGGGCCCAGTGGTAACCACCTGCTTGGCCCAGAGCCTTTGCCAGGGCCTGACAGCTTGTGGGTGGCCTTCATTTTGGAGGGATTGGAGAGTGCCTGGGCTGAGGCCCCCCAGGAACCCTGGCAAAGGGGTGAGGCTTGCGGCCCCTTTTAGGACCCGCTGTGCTGCCGGGGCCGGAGCTTCTCTGGACCCCACTCTGTGCACCCCCCAGGCTCCCCGCCCTCTGGTCTGTGTGAGACCTTTGAGTAGGGACTGGAGGTCATGACCATGAGCTGGGCAGCCTGCACCTGGGGTCACAGTGGGATGAGCCTTCCCCTCGCTCTTCCTCCTCCCCCATCTTCCTTCTCCGCCCTGAGCCCTCTGCTTAGAGCAGACACCTGGACCATGTGTCTCCCCTGTCCCTGTCCCTGGGGGCACTGCAGAGAATTTGAGCCTGCCCTTCACCCCACCCCCAGTGGTTGGGGCAGCTCAGGAGCTTCCCTTTAGCTCAGCTTGGGTGCTTCTGCGGGGCTTCTGGGTGTCTGGACTGGCTGGTTGTGTTAACTGGCTCAGCCATGTTTCCCAGCAGCTCCGTCCGAGGGGACCCCTGCATCCCGCCCAGGGCCCCTGCTGCCTCTCCGCAGATCACCCACCCCTGAGGGCACTGTGGCCAGACCAGGGCCCCCCAGGGAAATGCCGAGTGCAGGCAAGCCAGGGCCTTCAGAAGGTATGGGCGTCTTGTCGTGGCAATGCACTTGGCTCACTCTTGTGGCCCCTTCCTCTGAACCATCACCTGGAAGGGCCAGCTTTCGCTTCCTGGTGCCCCATAGCACCCCTGGCCTCAGGGGGTGCTGGGACAAGGAGGGTCACTTCCCGGATCTGCCCAAGGCTGTGTGGCGAGTGGCAGGAGCACTGTGACCTGTCCTCAGGCCCCACCCCACCCCACCCCACCCCACCTGGAGCTGTCACTAGGGCATGCCGCCCCCTCAGGACCCTGGAAGACCTTGCCTGGGCCCTGCCCGAGGCAGGGAGGGGCCCCACCTTGCTCCTTGAGCCGGATGATCTCGGTGTCGGAGCCGAAGCTGTTCCAGGCGGTGCAGTTGTAGATGGTCTGGAAGTCGGCCCGCACGATGTTGCTGATGGTCAGGGTGGAGATGACGCCCTCCTCTGTGCTGACCGTCTCCACCGTGTAGCGCCCGGACGTCCCCGACTCCAGCACGTTCTCCTTCCACGACCAGGCCTGCCCGGGGGGCCAGAGTTAGGAAGAGACCCCACCTCGGCCACCCACGTGGGGACCACCGTGCTGCCTCTCGCCCCAGGGCTGATGCTGCCAGGCTCACCAGCACACTTGCCACCACCAGCACAGGCGCGTGCACACACAGGGACATATGCAAACCAGCACACACCCGAACTGTGTGCCCACACCATGCCGTCAGGCCACAAACATGGGTACACACGCATTCATACATATACGTGCATCCCAACCCACCACAAATGTGCACACACCACACACAAACACACTCCCCCACCCCTGCACACAGAGCACCACCTCACATGGCGCCAGCACGTGTGTGCACCTGTACACATGCACAGCACAGCATTCGTATGCATGTACCACACCGTGTGTGCACACACACCGCACCACGTGTACACACACACACCACACCACATGTACGCACACAGAGGCTGTGCCACCTCTGGAGGGCATTTCCTTGGTGAGAAGGGGCCCTCGTGTGGGTCTGCAGGGGAGCATCTCTCAGGCAAGCAGGAGACCCTGTGACAGGGACCGGGCCCCCACCCCCTGCACTGGCTGGCCTGTGCCAATGTCTCCCCCAGACACTCCTTTCGGCTGGGCGCCGGAGGCAGAGGACCGGCCCAGAGTGGCCGAGACAGTCTTGTTACTCTCCTGTCTTGTCCATGCAAAGGTGCATTCCGAGAGTTGTTTGTGGCCACCTGTAATCTATCTTAGATTCTAAGGACGCTGGCAGGGTTTTCCCCAGAGCTGGTTCCCAGGTGCCGGAGGCCCCTTGCACACTACACAGGCCGGAGGGGGCCGGGGCGCTGGGAACGGCCGCCCTGACTCAGCACTCCTGACGCTCCGCTGGCGGGCCACGCCGGGCACTGCAGGAGGCATGGCAGCTCCCTGGCCTCTAGCCACTAGAGCCAGCGGCATCCCCAGATGTGACAACAGAGACGTCTCCAGAGATGCCAAATGTCCCCCGAGGCCAGAGTCATCCTGTTGAGACCCTCTGGCCTGAAGCGAGGGATCTGGGACCAGGGGGATGGTGTGACTGTGCTCAGGAGTGAGCGGCACTCACATCATTGGGAACATTAAAGGGGGACGGGCACCGAGTGGTGTCGGTGTTAGTTCTGTGTGTGTGAAAGCTCGCAGTTTCTGTGTGACTCTTTCAGGCAGTGCATCAGCCGAATGCCTGGGGAAGCGTGCACCAGCAATGATGCTCTAGGGATACCTCGTGGACAGGGGGGCACCCCGAGTTTGGGCGGCCCCGGCCTCCCAGCCCCGGGCACCCCCACGCCCTCCCTGGCACACTTGGACCCTGAAAGGCAGAACCACCCCTCGGAGTTGGACCGGGACATCTTCTAGCGGGACGGTCCCAGGCATTGGGGCCAACTAATAATAATACCAGCCCCTCCCCACAGTGCTGCCCCATGTCCACCTCTCCTGGTTTTCATGCCGGGCTTCCCCAGCTTCAGGTGGCTGGGGCGGAAGGCTCCCTCCACAGATGTGATACCTTGGAAGGCTCAGTGTGATCCATCAGGTCGCCTTGGCTGCGCTACCTGGAGATCAGCATTCCAAAAAAGGGATGGGGACGGAATGGTACTTTTGGAGGGAAAAACATGATTACACTCGATGAGTGTGGCAGCCTGCATTCTCCGTGGCCGGAGGCCTGGGGGTGCTCTGGGAGGCGCAGAAAGCGGCTTGCCCACCATAAACTGCAGTCCGAGTAGGATTTTGCGAAGCTCTGTCTGGCCTTGTACCCAGCGAAATGAAGAAACAGTGTACCTTTCTCTTCCTTCCGCTCCCTTCACTTGCTCCTCAGAGTGCTCTCAGGAAACAGAATTCTATTACACTCTCAATGCTAGTGCCCAGCTCAACGGCAGAGACGCATTAAAAACACTAGCAGATGGCCCTGGCCGGGTGGCTCAGTTGGTTGGAGTGTCATGCCATGCACTAAAAGATTGTGGGTTTGATTCCCAGCCATGGCACATGCCTAGGTTGAGGGTTCGATCCCCAGTCGGGGCATGTCTGAGAGGCAACCAATCTATGTTTCTCTCTCACATCGATGTTTTTTCTCTCTCCCCTCCTTCCTCTCTCAAATCAGTAAACATATCCTTGGGTGAAGATGAAAAAACACACTTGCAGACAAACCCTGGCATGCAGCCTGCTCTGAAAAAGGACACTGATTGTGATTTTTGTCTTCACGATGGCTTTCTGAGAGAGCAAGTGGGAATCATTTCCCGGCAGAGGAAAGGAAGCTGGAGGCGTGTGCTGCCTTCCCGAGGCCCCACAGCCGCGGGCAGAGACGGCCTGGCGCAGCACCCCTGGGCCTCCCCGGCACTCACTATTCGGTCGGGAGGCGGCGTGCTCCGGATGAAGCACTTGATCTGGCCCTTCTCGCCGTGGAGGGCGTGCTGGGTCTGGGTGCTGGAGATGATGGGGGGTCCTGTTGGGGAGACAGCAGCACGTCAAGGATTCAGAAGGGCAGGTGCCTGGCTGGGCCCCTCGTGGGGGTGGGGGCTGGGCTCAGGAGCCTGGTCACTAGTTCAGTCACCCAGCCTCATCCTGGAGGCTCGTGTGGACACGGTGAAGGGCAAGGTGTCACTCGTGAACCTCTGAAGGGGTTGTGAGTAGGTGCTTCTAAGTCAGAATGCCCTGAAGACATTGTAGGGGTTCTGAGTGAGTCACCCCAACATGTGCTCCTGTGCTGTGTGGGTTATTTTGAGCTAAAGGCAACCAGAGACTTGCAAGCTCAAGAGAAACTTTCTACCTCCCCTTAACTACCGATGAGAATTTAAATTAAGGGCCTTGCCTATAATGAGACATTATCAGAGATAGCATTTCGGCCTGTCTAGAGAGCAGGGCATGCTGCTTATTGCTGAGCACCTGCCTTTCTTGCCGTTTTGTACTAACCTCCCCTCTGCTGCTCCGTGGTCCTTCCCTTGTCCTTGGCTCAGAATTCCATACCCACCTCATTTTCCCTTTCTCTCCCTCTCTCAGGTGTGCGGAGGTCTCATTTGTGCGTTATGTACTTAAGTGGGGCCATTTTCTCTTGTGAGTCCATCACACATTCATTTGATTATTCAACCGCCCAAAAGAACCGGAGGGGTGAAGGGGAGGGGTGGGGTGTTTTTCTTTCCCCACCATGTGAAAGGTGGTGAGTGTTGGGATCGCAGGACGGCCAGAGGAAAGGTTAACCGACTTCACAGGAGAGAGAATGGTTCCCCCTGGCCGATGAAGGGACGCTGTACGAAGGAGGGGGTCCGTCCACCAGAGAAGGGAGCAGAGGAGCAGACAGGGAAGAAGGATAGGGCAGCACTAACTGATGGGGCACCGCCGCCTTGCCCGGCTGTCCGGTTTCCAGCCATTTTCCCTGGTCACCAGTAGAGGGCGCGCTTGCCTAACAAACCCAGTGTCCCGGGCCGGGCCGAGCGTCTAGGGGCGCAGAGACGAGAGCGAGGCTCTTCTCTTCCAGCAGGAGAATCAGCCTGAACAGGTGTGATGCGCAGGGCACGCTCAGGGCCTTCGTCTCACACACGTCTCAGAAGACCCCAGTGGGCCCCGGTGAGGCCAGGCCTCCAAAGCTGACCCCAGCATCTTCTCGTCCAGTCTGTGAGTGTGCCTGTTTGCACTTGCGTGTGTGTGATGTCTCAGGGTCCTGGAGTACCTGTCTCAACATTGCATCAGACAGCTGAGCCAGTCTCCCTGAAGTCCTTCCCTGCAGTGCTTCCGGTCTCCTCCTCCTTTTACCAGCCCTTAATCTTTCCTGCCTGATGCCCACCTGGCAGTGAAAGCAGTGGAGGAGTGGCTAGTTCAGTCTTTTGTGCTGCCAGCATCCTGGCTGGATGGGCACTGGAAGCAAGGGGTGAAGGCGTGAAGGACCCTGCACCTGTTTGCCAGCCCTTGGGGCAAAGACCATGGCTTAGGTGGCAGGAGACAGGAGCAAGACAGGCAGAGAAAGGGATCCGAGGACAGGTAAAATTAGGCCGGGAACAAAACAAAAATCGCTGCAAACATAATTGCTGTTTATTAGCCACCTTAATTAAACCAGATTTGCATTTCTATGAGTAGCTCTCAGGCAAGGGGAAAAAATGCTACCGGGAGACACTCAAGTGGCTTTTTGAATTCAGGAGGCAAATGGCTTGGAGCTGGGTGAGGCAGACATGGGGGACCCTGCAGATGGGGGCATCCACACTCGGCTGGCTGCGTGAGTGGGCTGAATCCTCCAGCGCGGTGAAGCATTTGGGCAAAAGGCAGGAGGACTGGGTGCTTCAGGAATTTGATGGGGCTTTGTTCTGCCGCTGGGCTGGAAGTGATGAAACTGGAATACCTCTCCCCCTTCACTTCCCAGGAGCTAGGAAGCCTCTGGAGGATTCTCTGGCAAATGCGTCTGTGTTAAAGAACTTCTTAAAAGAAACCAGCTATCAGTATAGAGGTGGATGGGGTTGAGGGAGTCACAGGCAGCAGTAACACAGCTCACCTCCCCTTCCTGCAGGCCCGGTGTTGAGCCAAAGCAGCTGACCTCTGTGCCTGCAGACCCCTGGAGGGCAATGGCCAGCAGACCCTGCCCGGAGGGGATTTGTTGTGCAGACCAGCCCCTCATCCTGGATCCATTCAGGATTGCCAGACCCTTCAGCCTAGTTCGGCCCCATTGCAAAGGGCTGCACCATCCCTCCACCTGTTCTCCAGGTGCCCAGGTGGGCTGGCAAGCTCCTCCCCCGGGCCATTTATCCCACTCCCTGCCTCAGGGCAAGATGACTCTAGTTCAGCAGAAATGAACAGCTTTCTCGCCTTACTCCGATCCTGTGGGCATTTTCTTCCCGGCAACCTTGGGAGCTTGTGTGGAAGGATTGGAGGCATCCCATTGGGGGATGGAAAACAGGGATGGGAAGCCAGATGCTGGACGGAGCAGATTAAATCTGGGACAGATGCCAGGGCCCAGGCTGGGGTGTTCCCATCTAAGAGCAATGTCCCTCCAAGTTGTGCACCGCCCTGGCCGGGTGGCTCAGTTGGTTGGAGCATCTTCCTGTGCACCATCAGGCTGCAGGTTCGATCCCTGGTGAGGACACATGCCTCGGTTGTGGATTTGATCCCCGTTTGGGGCATGTTTAGGAGAGAGCCAGTCTCTCCCTCTCTCTAAAATCAATACAATCATATCATTTGGTGAGGATTAAAAAAAAAAAAGATATGACTTCCCTCCTCAAGAAACCACTTTAAATTTCTGCTGGGAAACTCCTGCATGTCTAAAGTGACAATGGAATGTCAGTCCCTCCTTTATTCACCCTGGTTACCCTAGAAACAAGGATGCTCCTTTAAAAGCTTCAGGCCTGGGGACCCTGGAGACCATGTGTGAGTCTGAGGGTCCCCAGACTGGCGGGGCTTGGGGCCGGGTACCAGAGCCAACCGTGGTCATGGACCAGCACTGCCCGGTACCAACCCGGAACTGGCTGTGGGGGTGGCCGAGACTCCACCAGGGCCTGGCGCCGCGGAGCTGAGAGTCAGACACCAGCTCGGCAGGAAAAGGCTGCAGCCTGTGTTGCCATGGATATGCGGAGGCGCGATCAGATGCTGTTATTTTTAGCCCTGCCGTGCCGATTTATCCGTGGCATCCTAGGGACACATAGGAAAGGCAGGCAGGCTCCTGAGTCAGGATTCTGCCCAGGACAGATGGCCTGTGAGCCCTCAGGGGTCTGGGTAGGTAACCCTCACTCTCTGAGGCTGCTACGACCGTGGGGAGAGGACAGTGAAGGAAACAGATGGAGGGGCAGCTAATGGGGACAGCAGAGGGTGTGGCTAAGGGGAACTGCTGGTCCATTTTCTAGCAAAGGGGAGCACAGGAGGGGCTTGCAGAGGGCAGCCTCGGGGTGGAGAGGAGCCACCTGGGAATGTCTCTCAAACCCCACTCCACCCCTCCCTGGGGCCCTGGCGGATGGAGGTGGGAGCAGGGTTGCCAAGGGCCATGAGCATGACAGATCCGAAGTGGGACAAGGGAAACCCAGTGGGGGGAGGAAGTTTGGAAGTGGCAGAGGGACTTGACCTTGGTGTTTCTCACCCTCTCAGACCAGCACCTTATCACAACAGGGACATTGAGTTTCTGTTCTGGTGCCACAGCTACCTTGGGTCTGACCTGCGCTGGGTCCCAGCTTCTCCAGGACCTGCGATGTCCCATCAGCCTGGCCTGACCCTAGCCCCGTCCCCTAAAGGCTTTGTGTTATGGCCATCGGGGAGCTCACACCTCGTTCTTGGAGGGAGACAAGAACGCGCTGCCGTGGTGATGAGTCTTACTGTGTCCAATAGGACACCTTCCCTCTGCTCCAGGGGACCCCTGAATGCCTGGCCTTGTGGGCATGGTGACAGGTGTTCCCAGCTGGGTGGCCCTAGTGCAAAGGGGAGAGGCTGATCTGGAGTCCAGAGATGCTCCCTTCAATTTCCACTAGGGCCAAGGTCAAGGTCAAGGGTATGGCCTTGGCTGCCCAGTGACCCTCTGACTCTTTTTTCCTGGCCAGGATAAAATTCATCAGCTACCACTTTGAGGCCTGAGACCTCTTAAAAGATGAAGAAGAGAGGTGGCCAGACAACTATCCAGGCCCTTCCTCAGGTCAGCACTGAGCTCCGACACAGACTCCACAAGGTGGACCCACAGTTGGCGGTGATGGCAAGACCCAGAAGAGACAATGGTCCCTTGGGTCACTGCCTGGGACCAAGGTGCCTTGGGTCGCTCTCCCTCCCTCCCACCCCCTGCCCCAGCAGGAGTGGCGGGGGCTTACCATTGACAGTCAGGGTCACCTCTCGCTCCCCGGCCCCCACCCGAGGCACCACCGCTCGGCACACGTACTTCCCAGCATCCTCCTGGCGGACGGCTTTGAGGGTCAGGGTCTTTTCATTGCTCAGGACCTGGGAGTGTCGGGGAGAATCAGACACAAAGAGTGGGGATGGACTTTCTCGGTCTTTCAGAGACAGAGCCCGAGAGGCAGGCCTGGTGGGAAGGGGCAGGTTTCCTGGTCCTCTGCAGAACGAGGGCCGGAGTAGAAGGTCAACGTTCATTACGGAGCAGCCACGGGTGGGAGTGCCCACGGGTGGGAGAGCCCACATGCAGAGGAAGGGCCCTGAGTGGCTGAAATGTTGCATTCCACTGCAGCCCTGGGGGTGGGTGCCCAGGGGGAAGAGAAGACTCCCCGGCTGCTCCCTGAGGTGTTCTCCTACGAGGACGGGCTGTCCACCAGCCAGGCCCAGGCTGGCCCAGTGAAATGACCCTACCGCTGAACTTCTTTGAGGGTCCCCAGTCCTGCCTTTCTGAGTCATTTTCAGCATCCCTTTGGGATGTGGTCCGGGTGAAGAAAAGAAAACAGGCCGTGGCTTCGGGGAGTTCCAAGTCAGAACCCCGCAGGGCGCCAGCAGTGGCTTACCTGTGTGGCTGTGGGCAGTCACCTGTGGCTCCAGGGCTGCCGCCCTGCTCCCACAGCCCAGCAGCAGGCTCACAGGGCACTGCAGCGTCTGGCATGGAGCTGGCCACACAGAGGCCGCTTTCGGTTTGCCCCCCGCCCACCTCCCACCCTCTGGTGGGTCCTCCTGAGACAAACTGATGTGCACGAAAGAGCACGCGTATCTTAGAAGAGGAACACGGAAGCAGAGCAAAGCTGAACCCGAAGGCTGATGGCAAACTTTATGTGGGCGAGCCGAAAAGCCTGCTTAGTGCTTTTGCTCCCAGCGCACTGGGACCACCAAGTTCCCATCGATTTCACGGCCGCAGAGCCCACAATGGCTGCATGTGTTAAGGGCTGAGGAGGGGGCACATGTGGGCACCCCCTCTCCTCTTTCTAGACTCCTCCTTCCTTTCGCTGTCTGGAGGCCGACCCCCGACATAATGGTGACGGGGCCTGGGAGGCAGGCCCCTCCTGGCTGGGGGTTCCCGCCCCCCTCCAGAGGCGCCCTGGGGCCTGTGTGGGGACTCACCACGCCGGAGCCCCGCTTCATCCAGACGATGGTCAGGGACGGGTTTCCGGTCCAGGAGCAGCTGAAGACGGCGTCCGAGCCCAGGTCCACGAGCAGGGACTGGGGCTCTGCCGTCATCCGGGGCCCGACTGTGGGGGGTGGGGGGGATGAGACAGCACTCTGGTCGGCTGGGAGCTCTGGGGACACTTTTCGTGGCTGCTCCCCCCACCCCGGTCCCCCCAGTTCCTGGTTCCCCCAGTTCCTGGTGTCTGTGCTACCTCAGTCCACTCTGGTCCCTTCCCTTACATTTTGGTCCCTGCCCCTCTGGGCCTTCCTCTGGCCACCCCGGGAAGAGACAGCGCCACCCTAGGTAGGAAAAAGGCTCTCTGGCCCCTGCACCTGGACAGGCCCGCGGGGCTCTCCCATCGCCTCCCCTCTGCACGGTCCCCGGAGGCCCCTCCGGGGTGTGGGCAGAGGGGCCTTCCTCCCTGGGCCTAGGAGGTCCAAGTGTCAGCCTTCGAGTTAGCCGGCCTCTGCCTGAGCTTTCAGGCCCCTGCCAGTGGCCCTGAGATTCGGAATGGATCGCCTGGGTGACCCCCCAGGGGGCTCCCAGTGTCCCTGCCTCTGCTCTCAGGGATCCTCTCTTCCAGTCACCCCCCACGCCCCTGCTGAGTGTTGGTGAGGTTCATGGAGGCTCCTCTCTGCGTTTCCCCCCCATCCCCCTGCCCCAGCCTCCTGCAGACAAAGCGGGCCCGAGTGTGACGGTGAACTTCAGGTGCTGTGATGGAGGGCAGGAGTGCAGAGAGCTGTTTTGGGGAGCGGAAGAGCGGAATCCGGGGCCAGGAACCTGGCCACACCCCTCGCTGTGGACCGGGAGCTTGAGACTCTCTGTGGAGGCTGTCGGGCGGGGCAGAGGGGAGGGGCAGGGGTCCAGGGAGTTTGTGAAAGTGCTTTTAAAACTGTAAAGGGCAGTAGAGGCACTAAGGTTTACTGCTATGAGTGCGTCCAGCTGTCTGCCACGGGGAGGGGTCTGCCAGGCCAGCGGGAGGAGGGGTGGCCGTGAGCCTGGAGTTGGGGGGCAGGCTGGGTGGACCTGCAGTGGATCTGCTAGGAGCTTGGCCTCAGTTCCTCTGTTGTCACCACCTCGCTGTGTGACCGCGGGCCTTCGTCCCCTCCTCTGGGCAGTGGGAACAATGACCGCCTTGGTGGGTGGTTATGAGGGCCACCCCAGGAGAAGGCTTTTTGCCAAGGGCACGGCTTCGTGAGCTCGGGAGATACTGTGATGTTGTGTGTGGTGGGTCCAGCACCGGCGGTTCCCCTGGCCCTGAGCTGACACCCCCGGGCCATCGCCCCGGGAGCCCCCAGACAGCAGCACTCACAGTAGACGTCCACGGTGCGGCTGATGTTGGTGCTGCCCAGGGCGTTGGTCACCTCACAGGAGACGGGCTCGGAGAAGTACGTGTAGTCCACGGCGGTCCGGTACACTTCTCCCGACGCCTCCTTGATGATCTGGCCCCGCTTGGCCCACCTGCAACACAGGCCCGGAGGCTGCTGTGGCCTCTGGCAGCAAGGACGTCTCCCTGGCCAGCCTGGCCTGGGGAGCTTTCCTCTGGGAGCCGGACTCCCACAGAAAAAGGAGGCATGGCCTGGGCCAGCCTGGGGCCAGCCCTGTGGGGTCCCTCAGTGGAAGTCTCCATAGAGGGGTTACTTCCGGGGCTGGGGAGCAGTTGGATGGGGCAGGATTTGGTCTGAGGTCCCCAGACGGTCAGTGGCATGGGATGGGTGGGTCACTCTGGAGGGAGGTGGTTTGTGCAGTCGGTCAGACCCTCTGGCCGGCCAGGCCATGGACAGCCTGATGGTCAGCGCCCAGGCAGCTCGCCCACCTGCTCTGAGCTCTGTCGGGGACCCCGTCTAGGGCCACGTTGGAAAGGGAGACGAAGTCCGTGACCTTGGAGGCCAAGGTCTAGTGGCTGGAGCCGGTTCACGCTCGCCTGCCTGCAGGCCATGCACAGAAGCGCGCTCCGGGAAGCTGGTTTCCAGACGCAGTGCGAAGCTGATGGGCGGTGTTTGCCAGGGGCTCTGACGGCCCCGTGCACTCAGCCCGTTCTTCCAGCTCTCCTGCCCTGACCGCCGCTGCCCCCAGAGTCGGCCCCTCTCTCCCTTTCAGCCCACCCTCCACCCCCAGGGACGGCACTTGCTCTTTTTTCTGTCTAGTCTCTCCCTCCTGCCCCGCCTTCGCCCCTCAGAGGCCTGGGCTCCTCCGTCTGTCCTGGTTTGGTCAGGGCGGCAGAAAGAAGGCTGTGCCGACTTCTTTCTTTCTTTTTTAAAGATTTTATTTATTTTTAGAGAGAGGAGAAGGGAGAGAAACATCAATGTGGGGTTGCCTCTCACATGCCCCAACTGGGGACTTGGCTTGCAACCCAGGCATGTGCCCCCACTGGGAATGGAACCAGCGACCCTTTGGTTTACAGGCCGGCACTCAATCCACTGAACCGCACCAGCCCGGGCTGCGCCGACATCTTCATTAGCCAATCCTCCCTGAGCAGTCAGCGGACAGAGGGGAGAGGCCGAGGAGCTCTGGGCCTGTCATGGTCCTGGCCCTGGGACGTGCATCCCTGGACCAGACCTGCGACCTGTGGGGTGGTGCTGGTGGTCTCCGGGGTGTGTCTGGGTGTGTGTGGGCCCGTGGGGTTCAAAGCTACCCAGGTTTAATTCCATTGTGGACAACACTCGCATTTTAAAATGACAAAACTGCCTGGCTCTTCCTGCAGTTCCAGCCATTTCGGGGTGCCCGTCTCTCCCGGAGCTGGAGGGGTTCTTTGGTCCCCACACTGTTACCGGTGACCACAGTCCCTGCAACCACAGCTTCCCTGTGGGCTCTGCCTTCACCGCACTCCCTCTCATGTCAGGAGCCGTTTCCTTTCCGAGGGGAGGCTGGCCGTCTCTGGCCCCTCCCTCCAGCAGATGCCTCCTGTCCCCAGTGTCCCTGCAGCCCCAGGGGGCGGCCATCTCTCAGCACCACATGGAGCTCCCAAGTTGGCACCATGTGGTTATTATTGTGAATTAACACCGGGTAATTATTAAGAACACGGTTAATAATAACAACTACAGTTTAACAACAGAGCGAACCGTGCTCCCTGAGAGCTTAAGGAGTTTCGCAGCAAACCATTATGCGTTACTCATGAATCACTTCAATTTCCAACTTGAATTTGATGACCAGACTTAATGGGCACAGCCCCGCCTGAGGAGCATGAACTCAGTCCCAGACACATGGCTGGGGACGGGGGTCCGACCCCCACTCCTTCCACCCTCAATGCGGCTCCCCACAGCAGGGGATGCCCAGGAGCTGGTGGGGCTGGGAGGAGGGCCGGGACGCTGGGCTCGGAGTTGTTCAGAACTGCAGGGTGGGAACCGTTGGGACAGCTGGGGACTAAGCCTTCTGTCCCCGGCAGAGCCCTGCCGTCGGAGCCCAGCCATCTGCGCAGCTGTGGCCCCCCAGCACCCCAGGCCTGTCCCTGCCTTGGAGCAGAGGGGGCGGTAGGAGGCGATCTTGGACTTCCCCCTGCCAGGGTCATGGCAGGAGCTGGCTGGGGGGATGGAGCCTTTGGGGGACACCTGGAGAGTCTTCTGCTCACATCTCACTCTGCCAGTCTTCTACCCCCCATTGGATCCCCCCCCCCACCAAAAACTCCTCTCGTGGGGATCCTTCCAGAACCTGAAACCACTCATTCAGACAGCTGGCCACAGGATCCAGGATAAACCAGGGGACAAGGACTGCCCCCCCCCCACGTTTCCCTTAGCTCTTCTCTCTTCTCTTGGTTCCTTGCTTAGCTTCTTCCTGCTACTCTTTTCTCTCATCCCCTCACCCCCACCCACTACTCCCCACCTCTCCCAGCACCTCGGAACAGGAGCGGTGGTGGTGGTGGTGATAAGCCTTTCCCAATCACTGTGACCCAAGCGAAGGTAAGAGGGTGAGCTATTTGCATCACAGAACCAGGGGCCTGGTATGTCAGCACCCGCCGGCTGCCCTCAAGCAGCCCCCAGTTGCATGTTGGGTGTCCGTCCCCTCCCTGGGCCTGCAGGGCCCTGAGCGAGCCTCAGAGGGGAAGCAGGCAGGAGACGGACCCAGTGCTGCGCCGGGGCCTGTGCTCACCCGGGCTCGGGGGCCTGTGCTCACCCAGCCTCGAGGTCCCGAAGGGCGACCGAGGTGACAGCGAGCCTGGCTGCACGTGCTCCCATGCCCACCCTGTGCCCCCGTTGTGTGTGCGGAGGGCATCGCTAATTTCTGAGATCACAGCCTTTCGTGTAAAACAGGGAGGGAGCAATCGGGAGGAATGGAGAAAAGACACAAAGATCTCTGTAATCTTGTCCAAGTCAATTGGGAAAATCAATGTGCTTATGTGATGAGATTTGCTTAAGGCTTTCCTCTTGGATCCCAACAAGGCTTCTAGAACGACCTGTGGGTGAGACCTCACGGAAGCCAGCGGCCCAGAGGGTGTGGGGGGGCTCAGGCACCCCCACTGCCTCTCTCCACAGCCCCTCCTCTCTCTTCTTCCCCAAGCCATGCAGCTGGGCTCCCTGGAGGCCTGGAGGGAGCTGGATCCACTGAGGCCTTCTCAGGACCTTTGGCTGATCAGAATGCCACGGGGCAGGTGACAAGGACAAGTGCCCACCTGCCGGGAGCCCACCGGCCCCCTGACAGCCCCTCTGTGGGTGGGCGGACCTGTGACCCGGATCAGCAGGGTGGGTTGGAGGGGGTGGCGGGACCCCCAGGAGATCTGGAGCCCAGGGAAGCCCGCGGGGTCTCTGCTTGTTTGTCTGCTTGTTTATTTGTTAACTCTTTAGTTTAAAAAGACTTTGAAATTATAGAAAGCTTGCAAGAACAGTGCAATGAGCTGTCCTTTTCCCCTCACTGGACTCCCTGACTGCCACTCCCTCGCCCCACACAACTGCTCACGACCTCTCTCCCTCCGTAGGTGCACGCACACCCTACTACCAACAACACCGCTGCTGTTCCGTTTTCTGGAGAGGGGTGACCCGGGGCTCACGCCCAGGAGCCTGGTTTGTGGGGTGCCTGCTCGCCTGTGCGGGCTGGTGGAGCAGGGGCGGAGCAGAGGATGAGGCTGGGCTCTGAGCGCAGCCCCGCCCCCGCCCTGCCTCCCTAACTAGGTGCTCTGCGGACCCAGAGCTGCACAGTGCGGAGAAATGGGAGGTGGCAGCTCTCTGCTCTGGTCTAGGCATTCCTGGGACATTGTGGGGGTCCCCGTGGGCTGCGCCTGCGCACCGTGGAATGTGTGCGCGAGGGGCTGCCTGTGAAACTGGCATTAGGGGTCCCTACTGGGCACGTGGCGCGTGGCGTTTAGGGGTCCTGAGCAGAGAGCAGACCTCAGAGAACAGCCCGCCTTGTCGAGAGGAGCTGGGCCCGGCCGGTGCAGCGCCAGAGCCCAGAAAAACAGTTTCTCTGAGTGCTTCCTCCTGCGTCCTTGTCACTTCCAGACAGACGCTGGGTCCCAGCCAACCCAGATCTGCCCCGGGGCCTCCTGGGCTGCACGACTCCAGGGACCCCCGAACCCATTGAACAGCTAAATCAGACAGGACAGATGGATTTTCATCCTACTTAAAAAGACTCTCGGTCTTTCCGGGTTTCCGTCCCCATGTTGTTTCATTACCTGCACTGCAGGGGGCGCTGGCTTACGTCCAGGCTGAGCTTCTGGCTGCCTCTTTGGCACATTACCCCTGCTTCTGCCTCCCAGGCTGCACTGCCTCTTTGCCTCCCGCGTCCCCCACTCACACGGCCAGCATATTTCCACTTTGAGACCATTAGCATCTCTGGTGCTGACTGATGCTGCCACTTAATAGCCCATTTCGGTGGCACAGGCCACACTCTGGGCTCCTCCATCAGGTCTGGGATGGTAGAAAGGGATGGGGTGGGGGCAGGGCCATGGTGAGGCCGGCTGGGAGGCGAGGCCCCAATCTGCCCTCGAGTGCCTCTGAGGTCCCACATCCCTAGGTGTCGCGTGGTGATGGTGCTCAGGCTGGAAGGAGCCCAGGGGAGCAGCTCTGCGTGTCTCCCCAGGCAGCTGGCTCACGTTCTGGAGAACCAGTGCCTGGTGCACATGCTCTGCCCCGTGCTGAGAGCACGTGTGACTCAGACTGCAGTGCCTGCCTCGGAGAAGCTCCATCAGCAGGAACGGCAGTGAGGCTGCATCGGGTCACAGGTGCCCACTGCACAGGGACAGCTGTCCCAGAAATCCCACCCTATCCAGGGGAACAGTTTGGGGACACAAGACTGGAATCCAGATGCTGGTCTGACTGGCTCCCTGGTTGTTTTAACCTTTTTCCTGGTCCTTTCTCCCTCGTTTCAGAATAAAGGGACCCACAAACTATTCAGACAGAGGGGGTGACCCCTACTCTCTCTGGTGGGATGGGATGAGAGTGTGCCTGTGAGTAAAGGAGAGGAATCCCACCTGGCCAGCGTGCGGGGGGAAGGCAGGAGGGAAGGAGTCCCCGCCTGGCCTGGGGTGGATGGGGTGGCGGGGCATGGAGGAGGACATGGGGCCCCCACAGCAAACCAAGCGCTGTGCATGGGTGCCCAGGGCACAGTGATAGCCCATGGGCTAGGCTGGGGTGTGGGGTCTGTGCCTCTGCAGCAGTGGCTCTGACCTGTACTGGGTGACCGCCGGGTTGGCCTTGGCAGAGCAGTGGAAGGTGACAACGTTGTCTTCCAGCACGGGCTGTGGCTCCACGGACAGGTTCACAAGTGGGGGGTCTGCGGAGAGAAGAGATTCCCTTGTAGATGAGGGAGCTGTGTCAACGGCTTGGGGTAGAGTGAGGCAGGAAGAGCCAAGGAGACCCCCTAGGTGACACGGAGGGTAAAGACCACAGGTTCCACCACCCGTGACCCTGGGGATCCTCAGAGCAGCAACACTGCCATGGTCCCCAGGAAGTTGGGGGCTGCAGCAGGGGCTCCCCCACTCCCTGGAGGTGCTGCCTCAGGCAGCCCTGGTGGTGGGGTCAGGGCTCCCTCTGTAGACTCAAAGCATGGTGTTTAAGTGGACAGCCAGCCGAAGCATGGCTGCCTGGCCTCCGGGCCACACTGCCCACCTTCCAGCTTTTAGAGAGAACAGACGCTTCGGAAAGGAGAGGGGGAGGAGGGCGCACAAGGGGCAGAGGGGGAGTGGGGACACTGACGCCCATTTACATACAAACTGTCCTCTT
This sequence comes from Tonatia bakeri, assembly GCA_004024845.1. Classification (NCBI taxonomy): domain Eukaryota; kingdom Metazoa; phylum Chordata; class Mammalia; order Chiroptera; family Phyllostomidae; genus Tonatia; species Tonatia bakeri. The sequence continues at coordinate 207,410 of PVIA01001881.1, forward strand.
TGGAAATGTCTGATTGGTATCTCTTTGTGCAAAGGTTCTGGTGCCTCCCTTCACTTCAAAGCGGCATTTACACCCTTTCATCAGCCTAATCATCTCGTCTGCATTCTGACTGGTGGTGTCGCCCAGCCCTCGCTCCCCAGGCCCGCTCGGCTCTGTCCTTCAATGACGAGAAGCTTTAAAGGGCTAAATGGTGGGAGGTGGACGAGACTGGGAGCTGAGAGTGGGCGAGAGGCAGGGAGGCTGGGAGCAGAGACGGAGAGACAGGCAGGGGGTCTGCAGACCAGGGACGGGAGGCAGGCATGGAGATGCTCACACAGGAGAGAGCCTTGGAGCGGGAGAGAGAGGGAGAAAGAGAGAGAGAGAGACTGGGAAGTGCAGAGGAAATAAAAAACCCCAGAGAAACACCAAGAAGCAGAGAGATGGAGAGAGACACACAGAGAGAGTGACATACGCCCAGAAACATAATCAGACCAAGATTTCAGACTAGACGCAGAAGGAGCAAGGGAGACAGGCAGACAGAAATGGAAAGTGGCAGAGGGCTGGGGGAAGCAGACGGAACTAAATAATGAGGAACGGAGAGAGGGAGAAAGTAGCTGAGAGATGCAGAGACGAAGGGGCCCACAGCAGAGAGACAGGGAGGTGGGCGTCGGCTCAGGGACGGCTCGGAGGTGGGACGGCTCGGAGGCGGGCCGCCCTCCTGAGCTTAGGGGGGCTGGCTCAGGACCTTCCCCCCAAGCTGGTGTCACCCATGCCCCCGGCTCCCAGGCCTTGGTGTCCCTGGTGTCCACACTCCAGGGAGGGGCGAGGACGGCCAGTGCCCATTCCCTTTCTGTCATGGTGTGGAGGTCTGGCTGGAGTTCAACTCCAGGTGAGTTCAGAGAGCAGCATGGCCGTGTGGTCTGGCCTGAGCCGCCTCTCTGGGCCCCTCTTCACCAATAAGCAGAGAAAAAAAAAGTGCTGGCAGGTATTAGGATTTTCCAGGGGTTCAGCCCATTTTCAGAAAAAAGCAGTAAAGAAGCCAGTTGCTCAGGGACCATTGAGAAAAGCTGCTGACCCCTCTGGGTGCAGGTGAAGGTCCCCAGAAGGGGACCAGGACTCCAGCCTGCCCGGCCCGAGTCCTGCTGGTAATGGCCGGCAGGGTCCCGCACCCCTCCGGGAGTCCTAGGCCTGACTCCCCCTGCCCTGCCAGTCCCCAGCCATCCAGGCCTCCCTGCTTGGTGCTGGGCCTGGGGGCTGGGGCCTGGGAGGGGCCCACGGGCTGGGGCTGTGCAGCTTTCTGCAGAGAGCTTGTTGAGACATGGGCTCCTGAGCAGCAGGTGGCTGACCGTGCCAGGCTCCTGTGCTCCTGCTTTATCCCCCAGCTCCTGATAGGGACTTCCATCCTTGAAGCACCTGCTCCTGGGACAGCCGGCTTGCCCGCCTTTTCCTGGAGCATTCCCAGGGAGATCACAGGTATTCGAATGACCTGGATCTTACTGTTCAAAGCGTAGTTCAAGTTGTCACGAAGATGTGCATGTGTCAAGGACTGGCCACGAGAGCTCTCCTTCCACCTCCCTGGAGAGCCAGGACCCCAGACCCCTGCAGCCACCCCCAGCTGCTGCCCATCAGGTGAGTGCCGCCCCCCGCCCAGGACTACCAGCTTCCAGGCCGGGATGGATCAGGAGTCCCAGCCCTCCTTCTATGCAGGGCTAGCTGGCCAAGCTGGGCACCCTCAGCGTCTGACGGTGCCGCCCCCGGACATGTGGAGGCCCGGGGGGAGCCTGAATCTCACTGAGGGTTGCAGAAGCATGTTCTGGGGTAAGGTGTTTGGTAATTGCCTTCTGGATCTGGCTGCCGTCCTCACGTTATGAAATCCTCCACCCACCCCACTCTTGTCTGAGGGGGTGATAGTGCCAGTTTGACAGAATCTAGAAACCCAGCACAGAAACTGGGGGGTGGGCGCAGTTCTGGGAGGCCCATCCCCACCCAGGTGTTCTTTGTCAAAGGATGGGTCTTGGGGGCAGGGGGCTGGAGCACATACCTGTGGGGGCCCTCCTTCCTTCCTGAGCCCCTCCTCCACCTCGTACGTGTCACTCTCAGTTTACCCTGCAGAAACAGTCTCTTGCCGCTCCCTGCCTCTGCAACATCCTCAGCGCAGGCCTTTCCCGCAGGGCCTCAGGAGGAGGGGCCTCCAGGAAGCATTCACACTTCCCAGCGTCACTGAGCCTCCCTGCCTGGCCCACGGGCCCCTGCATCCCCCTCTCCAGCCCTCTCCCCTGGATGTGCAGGTATGAATTTTCAGGAGCCTACCAGGCTCCATAAATAGTTTATGTCATATCCAACTATTAAGCATGATTTTAATCCCACTTGTGATGTCGGCTGCATAACATGCAGAGGGCAGCTTTGATGTAGCTGGTGGAACCGAGACCACACTGAACAGATGTTGCAGCTGAGAGTCTGCCAGTGTTCCTATCAGCAGCGGGGGTGTGCGAGTGTGTTCAGGGGAAGCGCTGTGTGGAGGAGGGGGCGGGAAAGAGAGAAATTCCATGACTTAGTGATTTTGTAACACATCCATTTGCAACTTGGCAGCTGGAGGCAGAGTCCAGATGTGGCGAGGTTTGTGGGGGTGAAGTTTTCTCTCATGTGACTCAATCTGGGGACTGTGTCTTCCGTTGGGCAACATATAAAGACCAAGGAAAACAAACGACAAACGTGCTTTTGCCGAGTGTGGGTGCTGCTCGGTTGGCAGGGAAAAGGAGCAGGTTTGCAAATGCAGCTCTGACCCCGCCCCTGGTGGGGTCAGAAGGACGGGGCACTCGCTAAGGGAACAGGTGGGCAAGTGGAGGGAGGAATAGGGGCGGTGTGGGTGGAGAGAGCCTGTGTTTCTGCTTGGCACGAACATGCAAAATGCCTTTCAGGAGAGGACAAGTGGATGGAGACCTCTCCCCTGCTGGGGTTGGGGGTGCCCTGGGAGAGGCAGCCCACCCCCCTGACTGCATGGCTACAGCAGCTGACAGGCGCAAGGGGCTCACTCCGAGCCAGGCATGGTGCCAAGGTGACCCTCTGAACGATTTAAGGTGACCCCATGGCAATCCTATGAGGGAAGCAGTGTTACCTCTGTACACCGATGAGGAAACTGAGGCACAGAGAGGTTCAATAACCGGGGCAACCTTGGCAGAGCCATGTCCAAACTGAGAGGGAGGCCGTGGCCTTAACTACCGCCCTGCACTTCCTTGGGAGGGCAGGGCTATGAAGCCAGGCACCTGGGTTCTAAGCCCCAACCTGAGCTCATCCCCTACACCTCCCTCCTCATGGGGCAGAGACGTCCTTGGGAAGAAAGGCAGGGGGCGCCCAGAGGCCTGGCCATGCAACGTCCTCCTCAGATGCAGGCTGTCCGCTGTGCGCTCGGTGAATGGGTCGTCTCATCAGAGCGCCCTGAGAGCGATGGCATTTAATGGGTGGTGGGCTGCCATGTGGTGGCGACTCTCCGGCTGACAGGAGAGCTTCCCCTGGTGGGGTGGCTAACAGCCCGGGCCAGAAGCACTGCTGCTCGTGGGCCTCCCTGTCGGGGCCCAGGCCACCACTGCGGGAGCCAACCAGGGGGTTCTTCTGTGCGGGATTTGTAGCTGGCCCATGCCTCCGACCAGCTTGGGGACTGGAGGGGAGAGGCGGGATGGGGTGCGCAGTGGCTGCAGCCAGCAGCTTGGCGGTTGGGGGCTTGGGTGTCTTGCACCTCCCACCCGCGTTCCTCCCAGGTTTGGCTCGTGTCTGCAGACAGCGCTGATCCGTGGCCTGTCCTGTGGTGAGACGGCACCTCGGATGTCATCCGGTGCAATTGGATAAGGAACTGGAGTCCCCGGATGAAGCCACACGCTTGGGTCTGCAAGGCTCGTGGGCAGGGGGCCTTTCTGGATGCTGGACTCCCTGAAGCCCACAGCACCCAGCTTCCCCTCCACCGCTGGGCCTACTGCTTGCTCTGTGTCTCAGCTGCCGTACGGAAGAAGCAGGTGGGCATGGGGAGCCAGGAAACTGGCCTGGGGCTGGGGGGGGCGGCTCCCTCTCAGGCTGACCCTTGAACTTACACGCCCCTCCCTCCCCTCACCCTGGTCCTGGTCCTGGCATGAACCCTGTAGTTCTTGGCTCTCACTGAGCGAGGAGTGGAAGAAAACCCCTCGCTTGGCATGATGAAGACAGTGAAGATAAAGCCTCTCCAAGAACTCAGCAGCCATGTCTGGTATCTACAGCGCGCCTGTCTGAAATCCCAGCCATTTCCTCTGCCCTCTGGAATGTCAGTGGCCTCTGCAAGGACGCAGACACTGCGTGGGAACGTCTGCTCGCAGGCTCCGGAGACGAGTTCAGAAAATCCGAGGACGCAGAGCCTCGGAGAGCCATGTGGGGCAGAGTCCAGAGGCTGTGGGCGAGCTGGGGCTGCTGGGAAGTGTTTTCCGATGAATTGGGTTGAGAAGGAATAGAACGATAAGGAGGAAATGAATGTGAGCCTGCAGCCCCAGCCTCGTGGCTCAGCACCTGTGACCCAGGCAGCCAGCCTCCCGTGGTGCACCATGATCCCTGGTGGGGGGCGCGGGCAGGTGTCGGAGAAGACCAGCTGATTTCTGAGAGCTGACAGTTTAAACCTAGCCTGGCCCCGCGCTGAGAGCGAGGTCACTGGGCACCTTGCCAAGCCCTCCTCTGTTTGTGGGGACTGACAGGCATTTGGGGGGCTTGTGGGGAGTCTCCGTTAGGGGACTTTTGGAATACGATGCTGGCGTGGCTTTAAAGCACCGTCTCTGCTCATAGTAGCTGTGCTAATGAGCTCTCGCCGAGGGCCCAGTGTTTGGAAGCATGGAGGAGGGTTTACCAGCACCGGCTCTGCCCGCGTTTGAAACCTACATGGCCTGGGGCAAGCTAATCAGCCTTCGGGGGCCTCGGTTTCCCAGACAGGGACCACAGCTATACCTACTCCAAATGGCTGTTGTACAGATTAAATGGGATAATACATGTGAAGGATGGACTTCCTGTTCCTCTTCCTCTTCCCTCCTTGAGGGACCCTCCCAAGAGGGGTGCCCTCTAGACCCTTCAGACCCTCCAGAGGGGGTGGCGGTACCCTCCAAGTCTTGAACCCCGAGGGCCCCTTCAGCTCCCAGCATCTCTTCTGTGGCCCCACCTCCCAGGGAGTGTGTAGGGCCAGCTGGTGAGGCCAGTGGGGCCCGGGACTGCCCAGGGGCTGCTCAGGGTATTTACTGGTGTGGAAGTTTCACCTGACACAGGTGTAGGAAAGAGGCTTAAACACGTCGTTTGCCAAGGAAGCTCATCTGAGATGTTTTCAGGACACGCTGGCCCTTTGGGTGCCCATGAACACAGATGTGGCCAGTCCCCGGAGCTGTCTGACCCCGTGCCTGCCTCAGGCGCCCTGCAGGGAGGGAGCCTGAAGGAGCTGGGTGGGGCCGGGGAGCTGGTTGGCCAGGCCAAGTCCCTTCTGACACCCGAGCTCCAGGCAGGGGTGCCGGCCAGTTGCGCTGCCCGGCCCAGGTCCGGTGGATACTCACGCTGGACATCAATGGTGACCGAGGTCTCCTTCCCTCCGGGGACGGCTTTGTTGGTGGCCCGGCACACGATGCTCTGCCCGTTCTCCACGTCTCCGGGGGAGATGAAGAGGGTGCTCACAATGCTCTCACGCTTGCCGTCACGAAGCAGGGTCTGGGGGCGGGGCAGGGAGAGAAGGCTCCGAGTCACTCGGCTGCGGTGGCCAGGGCAGCTACAGGGAGAGGGAGCCCTGTGCACGGGAGGGGGGCAGCTCGGGACCCCGGGGTGCCTGTCTCTGCACAGAGCTGGGGTTACCTTCCGCTCCCCGGTCTGGTTGAATGCTGGGCTGCAGAAGAAAAAAAGGAAAGCTTCCCATCATGTGTGAACATCGACCTGGATTTGCGGACCACACGTTACAAAGGAAATGAGGCTGCAGTCCCAGGGACTGTGGTGATCTCCATCTGTCTGCCTGTCATGTCGGGGGGCGCCGCTGGGTCTGCCCTGAGATGTGTGTGACAGGCAGCGACGGAGTCTGGGGGGTGTGGTTTGGGGCACGGGGTGAGGGCAGGCTGGGGGTGATGTGGGCAGAGTCCGTGCACACGGACTCTTTTTATTACTTCTCCTACGGAAACCCTTTCAACTTGTCAGACCATTTTGCTTCCTGACCTCATTGTCGCCCTGACCAAGTTATCGGCAGCACAGATGCCATCGTCTTCCACGTGACAGGTGAGCAAACGGGAGACCAAGAGAGGCTGAGGGTTTGACCAAATTTACACCTCAAGGTGGAGGTGAAATAGGCCAGAGGGTCCTGTTGTGCGTTCAATCATGTCCCTCCCCAGATTCATGTCCCTCTGGAACCTCAGCACGGGACCTTGTCTGGGAATAGGGCCTTCGCAGATCAATGAGGTAATTAGTAATTTGTCGATAATCTGGAGATGGGATTATCCTGGATTTAGAATGGGCCCTAAACCCAGTGACCAGTGTCCTTACGAGCAGAGGGGATGCGAGAGACACCTGGGAAGGAGGAGGCGGAGACTGGAGGGGTGCTGCCACCAGCCAGGGCGTGCCAGGAGCCTCCTGGAGCTGGGAGAGGCCAGGAGTGGTCTCCCTAGGCCTTTGGAGGGAGCATGGTCCTGTCCAATCTGTAAGCGCAGGCTTCTGGCCTCCACAGCTGTGAGACAATGCATGTCAGTTGTTCCAAGACTGAGGTGTGGCGCTTGGTGAGGGGGCCCCAGGGAACTCCTGCAGGCCCCTGGCCTTTGGCCCCCATCTTCCATTCCTGTTTCCATGGCGCCATGAGGTCATTCTGCAGCTAGTCCCGCCATTGTTGCTACACCCCCTCCCTCACCTGCACCCCCTTTCAGTTCCCTCCCCATCCGTTTGTTGCCCTAAAAGCTGAGCCCACCGGTGGCCCACTAAGGTGGGTGCATGCTGGGGAGGGGTGCTGGGCAGGAGGGCCACTCCAAGGTGGGACCGCTGGCCCTGGGAGACTGCTGATTCTGGGAAGGGTCTTAGTTCCTTCCTGAAAATGGGTGCCAGGTGCAGTCTTATTTTGCCATGATCAGAGCCAGGGACTAGAACAATAGTCTTTACTTCCTCAGAACCTTCCTTAAAATAACCACAGCACTCTCTAACCTCGCCAGACTCTGGAAGGGCAGATTATCTCTGCTTAGCAGAAGAGAAGACAGTTCTGAGCGAGCCAGGAACCTGCTGGGCAGGGCTGGGGTTTGCACTTGAGAATGGTGGCCGTCAGCCACGGCTCTCCCCACCGTGGCTCCCTGAGAGCCAGAAGGCAGTCGGCATGACCTCCACTTAAAGGTGGCAACAGTGGAACCCCTGTGTAGCCTCCAGGGTAACTGGGCGGCGAGCAGCACCACGGAAGCTGCAGGGACCACTCTCTGGGTCCCCAGGTCAGCCTGGTCCTTCTCAGCCGGGATGAAGCTTGTGACCTCCAGCACTGGCCTGTGACCCGAGGCTCTGCCCAGATCAGCGTGTCCTGCGTGGACAAAGCCAGACTCAGAGATGCTGGAAGGATTCAGAGAGCAGGGCAGCCGTCCACACTGTTTCTTTTGGACGCCCGAACGCTGCCTGGGCCTGGGCGGGTGCTGGTGGCTCAAGGCCTCAGGGCACATCCGTCCCTGGGAATCATGGGGTGGTGGCCTCAGCCCTTGGCAGAAGGGTCCTTGGAGAGCGGTTGGGGACAGGGATGTGGCCAGTCTGAGCCAGCCTTGGGTGGTCCCGGCAGCCAGGGGATCAGGCTCAGGGCCAGGGTGGGACCTGCCCTGGGACCTGCCCAGGGGCCTGCGAGCGACGGGCTCAGGGGTCGAGCCCCAGCCCTGACAGCAGTGGGCGGGCTGGGGCTCGGCTGCAGACTGGCCCTGCTTATAAATAGCCAGGCGATAAGAACAATTTCCTGGATGAAAGTAAGACCTGGGGTGGGTATGTCTATGTGGGGAGAAGGGGGAGTCAGTACTATCCCCCCCCCCGCCCCCGCCATTCTTTACTTTTCCGTTATGCTAACAAGGGACATTTAAATACGTTTGACTGGGCTGGGAGCCCTTCCACAAATCTGCTCTTTGTGGGGGAGGGCAGGGCCATCAGGGTGCAGGTGGGCGAGGAACCCGGAGGCCCGCACTCCTAATTAGGCCCCTGGATTGCCTCCCACCGCCCTCCCCCCAACCCAGGCTGCTTCTCTGCCTCAGAACGATGATTAATGACATATTTGCTGTGTCCGGGCGTGTGCTTTTCTGGGAAATAAAAATTCTGGTTTAAGTTGTTTGTTCCACCTAATTAGAGGAGAGGGAGGTGCGTTCATTGAACTGGGGTTGGGGGGCGAGGCAGTGGGCTCCCGGCTCGGCTCCTGGCTCTGGGGCCCCGGGGAGGGGTCGGCCCGTGGGGTGGCCGGGGTCTGGCCTCCATCCACGCTTGCCCTCATTATTTCTTTCCCTCGGTCCTTCCTAATCTTCTCACCTCCCCTTTCCGCTTCCTCTTCTCCTTCCTTCCTCTCTTACTCACCCTCCTATTACTCATATGCAAATGATCCTTTGCTCCGTGTGGCCTTGAAGGTACGGGGGTGGGGGGGGCAGGTCAAACATTCTACTGTTTGCTGATTCTGGTCACGGCCCCACTTTACCTGCCCTCCCAGCTCCTGCCCTCCACTGAACTTGGCTCCTGGGACACGCTGCGGGCCCCAGCCCCCACCTCCTATTTCAGAAACCTTCGTTGGTATGCAGATCAGCTCATCCAGTGAATCGTTAATGGTGGGCCTTTCCTTTCTGGGGCCACCACTTCCAAGGCCGGGGGCAGCACTCCCTCTGGCTTGGTGGCACCAGTGGTGCTGCCGCATCCCAGCCCACAGGGTCACGTGGGCAGCTCTTGGGGATGCAGTGGGACTGGCCGGTCTGTGTGTCAGGTGTGGACTGGGGCGGGGTGCACAGGTGACATGGGCACAGGGGTGACCCTCCAGAGCAGTGGCCTTCACAGGTGGGCTTCCTCCCCTTGCCTGCATCCAAGGAGCTTTGGGACTGCCCCTGTGGCTGCCCTGGTGCTGCTTCCTGTCTGTGCCCCACCCCCGAGGGCAGGCACTTGGCTCCCAGTTCACAGTGGCCCTGCAGGCTGGGCTGCCCAGGGACAGAACGCACTGCACCCTGGGTGCGGCTGCCCAGTGGGGCAACAGGGCCCCTTCTGCTCTGTCCCTGGGGCCTCCCCTGGGCAGTGGAGAGCCAGGCTGAGCCCAGGACATGAGAGGCCTGGTGATGCCTCCTGGGGACCCCAGGTGATGAGGAGAGAGGTTTGGAGGGAATGCAGTGGGTGGAGCCCCAGTCCCCGAGCTAAATAGGGGAATGCTCACCGATATGCAAATAGCCTCCGGAGGCCTCGAGTGAGACCCAATTGCCTGGCAACAAGGCCCCCCTTCCTCCCTTCCTCACTCAGCTCCCCCGCCTGCTGTCTGTTTTTTAATCATCTCTCTGCTCCCCTTGTTACAGCTGCCTGGGGAGTCCTCTAGGGCTGGTTGGCACGCCGGGGCTTGAATAGGGATGCAAGGGAAGGTGAGGTCGGTGCAGGGCCAGCTGCCCAGACCCTGCATCCACAGGGACCCTAATCCTTGTGCCCTGGGGCCAGGAGTGGTGCCCTTCACAGAGAAGGCCGCAGGCACCCGTAGGGACTCCAGGCCCCTAAGACAGACAGATGGCGTGGGGGGTGCTGGGGTGACTGGTGGGGAGAAGGAGCTGGGCTCTGGTGAGCGGGGAGGGTCGGGTAACCCAGGGCCCAGTGAGACCCACATTCCTGGTGGCGGGCAGCCCGTTGGACAGGCCCCTGGAGGAAACAGGGAAGCAGGACTGGAGGGTAAGGGCCTTCTGAGTGGATACGCACTCGGCTGTGCTGAGACTCGGCCCCTCTCCAGCACCCAGGCCTCATTCCTGCATCTGGCACCTGTGAGCGAAGCAGCGGGTGGAGCAGGACCTGGCTCCCTGAGGAGACTTCTCTCCGGGCTCAGCCCCCACAGTCTTCCCTCTGCTTCCACAGCCTGTCCGGCCTTCCCCGGTTTGAGTGATTCCGGTGCCAGAGAAAGTGGGCCATACAGAGAAGACGGCCCTAGTCTGGGGGTGTCCAGGAGGAGGACTTGGAGAGAGGCCTTGCACTGGGCTCTCCGGGCTCCAGTACTTCTGCACCCAGACACCTGCTGGGAGTCCTGAGTGCTCACTCAGGCCAGGTGCGCTGGGGGCCGTGTGATGAAGGGGAGCCTGTGCCCGGGATTCTCCCCCCAGGTCAGGGGGCCTTGGCCCTCCTCTGACATGCCATCCTCAGTCCTACCAGCTCATCCGTCCCCTGCTGGCAGCATGGTGAAATAGCAGAATGAATGTTCCCTGCGTGCAGGGCAGCTGTGCGACCTCCTGGGAGAGCGGGGCTGGGCGAGGCAGGCCCGGGAGGAGGGACCCCATAACGGCAGCTAATGTGTGTGGAGCTGTGACTCTACGCCGGCGGCCCTTTACCGAGTGCTTTCGGACATGGATGCCTTTGAGTCCCCCAGCAATCCGTACAGGTGTCTGTGGTTATCACTGTGCCATTTTGCAGCTGGGGAAACTGAGGCAGAGAGCTTCAGTTACCATAGCAGGGGATGGAACATGGGTCAAACCCAGGTCTTAGGACCACCAGGCCTGCTCTATACAACGCTGACTGTCTCCTGTAGGACATGTGGGTAGGATGGGTCTTGCCACCTGTGCAGATCAAGGGAGCTCAGGCAGCAACCCAGTGGCCACGCTTACTGTGTGCTCACTCTGCTAGACCCCTTCTCATGCAAGCCTCGCAGCCCTCCGCTGAGGCAGGTGCCACTGCTCCCATTGTACAGATGAGCACACGGTGAGGCAGCTTGCCCATGGTCATGGAGCTAGAAGGTGGCAAAGCCAGGCTTCAAATTGAGGCTGCCCAGCTCCCAGGCCCACTGGTGTAGCAACCCACCCAACGTGGCAACCATACTGAGGCTTCAGACTCGGACAGTTAGTGATGCCCCGTACGGCCTCTCCTGGGACCTGGCACCCCTGGCTGTGCACACATGCTCTCCCAACCTCTGTCTCTGGATCAGTCACTCATGCCCGGCCGCCCCCCCACGCAAAGCCCGTCGGGGCGGCTCTGCCTTCGGGACTCAGAGATGCCTGTGGGAGTGGCCCCCACGGTCCTGGGGGCTCTGGGGCAGTGGGGTGGGGGCCTGGACAGCCCTGCTGGGCCACCCACCCTTCTCCATGTGCTCCAGGTTGCAAGTCTCTAGCTTGTCGGAGCTGGCAGATGCTAGTCAGGGGCGGAGTCGTGTCCCCCATAGAATTCACGTGGTGAAGCCCTGGTTCCTCAGTGTGAGTGTGTGTGCAGACATGGTCTTTAGGAAGGCAGGTAAGGTTAAGTGAGGTCATCAGGGTGGGGCCCTAGTCCAGTAGGACTGGTGCCCCATGAGAAGAGGAAGCAGGTTCCAGAGACCTCTCCCCGGCACACACAGAGGGAGGAGGCCGCGTGAGAGCACAGCACGAAGGTGCCGGCTGCAAGCCAGGAAGACAGGTCTCACCGAAACCAGCCACGCCGGCACCGTGGTCTCGGCCTCCCGGCCTCCAGAACTGTGCCTGCTGCCGAATCCCCCGTCGGTGGTGTTCTGTCTCGGCAGCCCTTCCCTGCCAATACACAGCGTCTGGTCCAACCCCTTGGTTCGACAGACAAGGAAACTGAGGCTTGGGGGTGACCTCCTGGGGTCACACAGAGCGGGACCGACACCCAGGCCCCTGACCGCGCGGTGCAGTCCTTCCTGCCATAGGCTGGTAGGGGCGAGGACAGGGTCGGGTGGGCGGAGGGTGGGGCATGACCCCCTGCTCCCGTTCGTGGCAGCACAGTGCCAGGCAAGGGGTCAAGGTGGTTCCTATACAAGTCCAGCAAGGTGACTCTGACCTCTCTTTTCACCAGTGGAGGGTGTGTCCCCTGAAGGACATAAACCTTGGCTGGCCCAGCCTCAGGGAGGGACTGGACAGATGCCCAGACTGGAAGGAACACCCCTTCCCTTCCCTTTCACCCTCTACTGCAGGACACACCGCTGTGTCATACTTTTGTGTTTTGTGACCCCGCAGGAGGCTCCCACCCAGGACGGGGGCGAGAGACACCTCTCTCATGGTGAGCTTCCCCTTGCCTGGATTTGCACGAGGAAAGGCTTTTGTCTTGGGTTCCGGCACCCACCTCTGGGTGGGGACCTTGATCAGCAACCCCAGGGTTGACTCCCTGGGAGGGTGGGGGTCAGCTTTGGACAGCAAGGACGCAGCCTCAGAAATGGGACAGGCCACCTCATGTCCTCCCTGGAAGGCGAAGGCTTTGCTTATCTTTCTAAGGACCTTGGAAGAGGCACCAGGGTGGGTTGGGAGTGGGGAGCAGGTGGTGTACCTCCAAATCTCTGAGGCCACGAGTAGAGGGGAGAGCAGGGTGCTGGGGTGCTGCCTTGCCCAAGGCCCTGGTGTGTGCCGCCCACCTGCCTGAGACCGGAGAGGCTCATGGTGAGGAGACCAGGGTTTCTGTCCACTTGTCGGTGGAGCAGGGCGCTCCCTCCCCGTCAGACTGCCGAGTTCTCCCTGCAGACCAGGCATCCCTCCTTCCAGGTCACGCTCATCTTCCAAGGCTCTGTGGCCCAAAGCCCGTCTGCACCTCTCGGCACAGTCTCCGTGAGTGGAGTGTGCGGGGTGCTGTTTCAAGGTGCACCTGTGATTCCGTTATCATCCAGGTGGGGTGTGGCCAGCAGATCACGACTGGACTGCCATTGAAAGGTGGTTTGTTACTCAGGGCACCCAAAGGTGGGGGTCACACAGGGAAGCCCTCGGGCCCTTCAGGAGGCAGACAGACAGGCTGAGGGAGCAGGAGAGAAAACCAGGATGTGAGCCTTTGTTGTGGTTTTTCTGGGGGGGCCCCTCTCCCCAGGCAGGATAGGCAGCTGGACAAGTTCTGGTCTGCTAGCAGCCTGGAGTAGTTGGGGGCCGGGCTGGGGGCCGGGCCCTGGGGGTGGTGTGGGTTAGTGACCCAGTACCTGGCCTGGGTCACTGAGGGCAGGAGGACAGCAGGAGCCTCCGGAGAGCAGGCGGGGAAGGGATGGGCCCCCCACTGTTTGGTTTGCATATCAAAGGTGCATTCTCAGCACGGCTCTAGGAACCAGCGAGCCCCGCAGGAAGGGCAACCCTTCGGCACAGGAAGGCCTGCTGAAGTCAGAGCGTCATCAAATACAGAAGATAAGCAACACGGGTCATTCAGGGGTCAGTTCAGGGCACTCGCAGCTCGAGACCCGTCGCACGAATGGGGAAGCAGTGCACCTGTGGGCAGGGCAGGCAGGCAGCATGGTGCAGGGCTGGCTTCAGTGCTGCCCCCGACAGGGACGCACCTGAGCGGTCCTACCTGCAGCCCTGGAGTGGTGGCCGGACTTAGCAGATCGAAACTCAGGGCTTTCAGCTACAAATGAATTTGTTAATGTAAGTAGGACCCATAACTGTGCACCATACACTATTTGGGATATACTTATACTGAAGAGTTATTTGTTGTTTATCCGAAATTCAAAGGTAACTGGGTGTCCCGTATTTTACTTTATTTTATTTTTTATTTTTAGAGAGAGGGGAAGGGAGGCAGGAAGAGAGGGATGGAAGCATCGACGTGAACATCAGTCAGTTGCCTCTCACAAGAGCCTTGACTGGGTATCAAACCTGCAACCCGGGCCTGTGCCCCGACCAGGAATCGAACCAGTGACCTTTCACTGTGCCGGATGACGCCCAGCCCACTGACCCACACTGGTCAGAGCAGGCCTCCCATATGTTATCTGGCAACCCTGGGCCCCGGCCGCTTCAGTCCCCAGTCTCCCTGTCTGACACAGTTACACCAGGGAAGAGGAAGAGGAAGAGAGACAGCAGCACAGTCTGGAGAGACAGAGTGAGGGAGGGAGAAAGTGACCCACAGGAAAAGAGGCAGAGAGACAAAGACAGAGAATCAGAAGTGACAGAAGGTGTGCGCAGAGCAGGAGCTGCAGAGGTGTGGAGAGCGGGACTCCTCCCACGCAGGCCCCGCCCCTCCCTCCCTGGCTTGGCCTGTCCCCTGGACTCACCTTGGAGTAGGTGGCCCCGTTGATGACCTCTCCCTTCCGCAGCCAGATGATGGAAGCCGCGGGCTTGGCGTTGTCTGCGTGGCAGGTGAGGTTGAGGGGGTCCCCTGCCCGCAGGCTGATCACAGGGCCCCCTAGGATGACGGGGTCATCGGGTGGCACTGTGGGGAGAGGAGGAGAGAGGTCATGTGGAGGGAAACTGGCGCCTGCAGCCAGGCAGGCCTGCTGAGCTGGCAGACTTGAGGGCGCTGATGACAATAATCATCACACTTTAATAAACATATAATCCCCTTATAGTACAATAATAATAACAGCAGCAATAATCCTGGACATGTGCATTGCGTGTTTATTTGCAGAGGACGTTCTTATCATTGAATCGTCCTCTGCCCACCAGGAGCCTGTGAGGGGACAGGGCAGGCGTCCTTGACCTTTTTGAGGCGGGGGGAAGGGCAAAGCTCCAGTGCCTAGAGAACAGCCGTAGTTTCTTTGAACTTTTAATTATTTTTTAAAACAAAGTACCGTCCCATCTGTCATCTGGTTGAATCCTCACAACGATCTTGCTAGATAAACACGATCATTATCCCAATGACACACGTCCGGACACTGAGGCACAGCGGGGTTCGGGGACTTGCTCAGGGCCATACTGCCAGCGAACAGCAGAGCCAGGGCCGGAGGCCAGGCCCCCTCTCCGGGGCAGGGGACAGGCGACTTTGCAAGACTGGAAGGGCTGTGCGACCCCTGGCATCGCCTCGGCATTTATCCTTCCGGAACTTTCCAGCCCCCTCTCCCCAGAGCGGCAGTGGGTCTTCCTGAGCGGCACGGGGAGTGCCAGGAGGACGCGGACATTTGCCCCGCAGCCCTGCACAGAGCCTGGCATCCGTGGAAGGTCCACAAATGTTTGCTCACGCTGGGGGAGTCACCCCGTCATCCCATGATGACGGCGGGGTGCAGGGTGGACAGCTATGACGATATGTGGCCATCGTTTGGAGAAGAGGCCCAGAGAAGGGAGGTGACTGGCCAAAGTCACACAGCCTCTTCCGATGTCAGGCGTGTGGACACTCGGAAGGCGCCGGGCTTCCGATGCTGCCCGCCTGTCCCTCTGGTCCAACGGTGCAGGGGGCGGGTCTCCCTCCAGACCGACTGAGCTGCCCTGTTCTTCTCCCCCAGGGAGGGGCAGGGCCAGCGCCTTCTGGGGGCCTGGGAAGGGCTGACTGCAGGTTTGCCAGTGAATGGTAAAAGGGCAACTGGGTGGCAAGCTAGGTCCTAGAGCAAAGGACCCCAGAGGCCAGAGAAAGTCCATCAGTCCGCACAGGACCCCGAGAGAGGTTCCGCGCCCTGGGCTGGTGGCAGACGGCTGCAGCAGCTCCAGGCCCGCCCCCCCCCCCCCGCCCCCCATCCAGCAGGCTCTACCTTGCGGCTTGCCCTCCCCGCACCAGGCACATCTGCAGCCCTGGGCTCCCCGCCCCCCCCTTCCTGCGTGGGGCTGGCGTGTTGAGAGCCGCAGCCCAGGGAGTGCCAGCCCCAGGCGTCTACTTCCTGTGGGAAAGCGAAGCCTCAGGGCTCCCAGACGCCCTCGCCAGCCCAGGGCTGCGTCCAGGGTCCTGGCCCGGGGAAGAAGTCTGCCTCCTCCACACCAGCGCCCACGGCGGGGGGGGGGGGGGTTGGCCCTGGGCACAGACAGGTGGGGGGTGTAGGCTGGACAGTCAAGCACCCACCCTGCCCACCTCACACCCCCTCATTAGTGCCTGGGGTGCGGGTGTGGCCCGAGAGCAAAGGGAGGCTAATGAGGGCTTTCCATAAATGGAGGTTGGCATTACAGCGGCTGCCGAGGGGATTTTATCTCCCCGGAATGGGCGGGCCCCTTCCGGCAGGGAGGGCTGGGGCTGGGTCTCCTGCCCCCTCCCTTCTGTGCGGACAGCCTTCTCCCCACGGGGGTGTCTGGGGCAGAGGCGCCCCAGCTGAGCTAGCTGAGGGCTAGGAAAATCCAAAAGAGCCACGGGGAGCATCAGGAATAGAGCAATAAGCCCAGTGGCGGGGCATGGTGGAGCATGCCCTCTGTCAGAGGGTGAAGCCACGAGAGCAGTCCCTATATCGATTTTATTTCCTCCAGTATAAAATGTGAAAGTTCAACAGAGGATCTGGAAAGTTCTCTCCAGCACTGACATTCACTGGGTCTGAGGTAGTGGTTTTTAGTCTTGGATGCATATAAGAATCTGGGAGAAATTTTTAAAATCGGGGCCACACTGACCAACTAAACTCAATTTCTGGAGGTGGGCACCAGGCAGCAGGAGATCTGTCTATCTATCTATCTATCTATCTATCTATCTATCTATCTATCTGAGAGAGAGAGAGGAAGTGGAGGGGGGAGAGAGAGGGAAGCATCCATTCGTTCCACACATGAACGCATCCACTGGCTGCTTCCTATGTGTGCCCTGACTGGGGATCCAACCCGAGTCCTCGGATATCTGGGCGACACTCTCATGCATGAGATACCCAGCCAGGGCCAAGCACCAGGAGCTTTTAAAGCTCCCAGAGGATTCCAGTGTGGGGTCAAGTTTAACGAGGCAACTGTCTCTGAGGCTTTGCTCAGGCTCCTAACTCCCAGGATCACAGTGTGGAGACGGAGGAGGCCTTTCCCAAAACCGAGGGCTGGGAGGGGTGCAGCCCGTCCTTCCTGCAGTGCCGTGCTATGCCTCGAACACGGGAGTACAGGCGCGAAGACCAGGGGAGAGGGGCATGGACTGTGCTGTGTGAGGACTCGGGCGCACACTCTCTTACACACACAAACCTCCACCCGCAGAATGGTCCTGATTACATCTTCCCAAATAAGTGGTTATCACACCGGTTATTTGTGTAGCTACCCATTATTGATTGGCCTTCGCCTGGTTGCACAGCAGATGGGTGGGGGTGGGGTGCAGATGGGGCTGGGTGTGTGGGGTGGGTGGGAGGATGTTTGGGGGCCCAGAGGCTGAATAGAAATCAACAGTCGCCCTCGCAGCTGCAGCTCTCATGTAAAGAGGGGGGACTCATTACCTCTCTATTCAGAGGGGCCCAGCGTTGAGGCGCCGGGAGGGGAGAGAGTCTGGCGCAGCCTGAGCCTGGACATGCATTATTCATGCAGCCCCCTCACGGGATTGGCTATTATCCCGAACCACGATAGAGTTTGGTCTCCTAATTTTTAATCACAGGGAAGGTGGAAACGTTAGCCTTTTGTGATTAATCTGGAGATAAAAATAGTTGACTGTGTTGGTGTTGGGCTTGTTGTCAGTCAGGAAGAAGGTGTTAACTGTTGGGTGACTGAGGCCTGGGGCGACCAGAGTGAGTCCTGGGGAAAGCGGGTGCCCAGGGCTGGGAGCCGGTCTGGGGAGGCCGCCACACAGGCCCAGATGGGCAGCATGAGGGAGCGCCCCACCTGGCTGGCTCCGTGGTGTGTCCTGACACAGCAGGTCACTGTGGGGGTGGCAGGCTATTAGTGGTTGACTCTCTCGTCACCCAGGATTTGGGCAGGTGGCTGGGGGTCTCCTGCTCTGCCTTGCCTCCCACCAGCCCTGCGGACTACCGCCCACGGGTGGGTAACATGGGGTCCCCGTCTTTCTCCTGTGTGCCGACTTTCTCCCAGCTCTGCTGTCAAGAGCAAGGGGCCCCCGTGGGGAGGTGGGCAGGGGGACACAGTCCAGTTCTGCGTTCACAGAGAGGACACGGAGGCCAGAGAGCACGAGGGGCCGCCCTGAGTTACTGTGAGGGAGGGCAGGAAGGGGTGGCCCTGGGGCTGGGGGTGCACCCTGGCACTGGTGGACATAGAGCTGTCATAGTTTTGTGCTCTGAGGTCCTTCATGTGTTTTACAGAGCCAAGAGATTCTGCAGCTCAAACGTGTGTGGAACCATTGACTGTGCCCGTTGCCACCTGTAAGATGTGCTCCCTTAAGGATGCGCAGCCTCCCTCAGAGCCCTTCCACCCCTCGGGCAGTGTCCTGCCCTTTACCCCAATGCAGGGGCCGCTCTGCCTACGCCTGTGGCATCCAGGCCCCTCAGTCTGAGTGTCAGAGGGCGAGGGAGCAGGGGCCGAGCTGATGACAGGTGCCTGAGAACCGTCTGCTGTGGGAACGGACATGCGGCATTTTGCAGTCCAGACTCGGGCCTCCACCACTTTAGTCCTCTGCCCAGGTTCTGAGACACCTGGAGTCCTAGCAGCCTCTATTCCTCACGCACATAGGCGCGCCACCTACTGGCCAAAGTGAAGAACCGCAGGATGTAAAGACGACGGGGCGAGACCGTAGGGATCTGCTTCCCAGGGCAGCTCAGCGTTAATTCAGAAAATTCACATGGAGTGCCCACTCTGTGCCAGGCCCTGTGTGAGGCGTGGGGCCACAAAGCTCCTGCCCGCGTGGAGTTTGTATCCTAGCGGAGAGATGGGCAATAATGACTCCATGCACAATATAATTTGGGGTGTTGGTAAGTGCTCAGGAGCCAAGACCAGGTGGGGTGTAGAGGGATCCTGGGTGGGCCCCCGGGGCTCTCTCCCACTTTTCTCCATGCACTCCAGCTGTCGCTTTCCGTCTCCCCACCGGCCGTGGTGACTGCTGTCCCCGGGCCGGCTCTCCCCCACGCTGCTGTGGAGAAGCACGACACTTTCCGACGGACCCCCCAACAGCGCAGACTGATGGATCCCAGACTCGCGTGTTCGCTGTGGTGGGGGCTGGCACCTCCAGGGAGTGACAACTTGTTCTGGACTCCACCCCCTTCGCCCTGCCTTGCCACACACACTCGTGCGTTCTCCGAGCACCCTCAAATGTGCCCATCTCTCAGTCCACCCCGAAGTCCTCCTGGCGCAGGCCCTCATCATTGCCTCTTCTCCTTGTTTAACCCTCACCCGAGGTTATGTTTCTACTGATATTAGAGAGAGAGGAAGGGAGGGAGAGAGAGAGAAAGACGGATGGGAGAAACAATGATCAGTTGCCTCTCGTGCGTGCCCTGACCAGGGATGGAGCCTGCAGCCCAGGTACCTCCCTTGCCTGGGATCGAACTCGCAGCATTTTTGTGTGTGGGATGACGCTCCGGCCAACCCAGCCACCCGGCCAGGGCGGCCCTTGTCGTTTCTTGCTTGGATTATGCTGCCTAACACTCTCTCCCTCCAGCCTCCGCTCTGCACTGTCCCGGAGCGGTCGGCACGGGAGTCTGCTCACTCATCTGTCTCCCCCGAGTTCGTTCACTCTCCATTTGCTAAGCGTCTGACAGCCCTTCATTTGGGACCTTTCTCGGTGCATCGCCGTCTGGACGAAATCTGAACTCCTTGGCTCCTGTCAGCCTCTCCAGTCTCACTTTTCATCACTTTAACTCGAATTCCCCTTGTGGGAAAGAATCACCTACTGGGACTAAGCCACTCTTCCCCAATTGTCCCTTTCCATTTATTTAGCTGACCTGAAGGCTGGGCAGCTTGGGTTCAAATCCTGGCTCCCACCTTTATTAGTTCGTGGCCTTGGGCAAGTTGCCTTAGCTTCTCCATGCCTCAGTTCCCTCATTTGTAAAACGGGGGAGAGAATAAAATGAGATGTGCTGTTTAGCTGCCAGAGTCGAGCGAGAGGTGATGTGGGGAAACACCGTAAACGGTCCAGGGTCGTACTGACGTGGCACGGGATTGGTTCTGTGGGCAGACGGCGCTCATCTCTTGAACGATTATGGACAGAGTGCCTGGGGCGTAGAAGTCTGGTGTTCTCTCTCCTTGGGAGAGTAGGAGTTTCTCTCTCTTTTTCCTCTGCCCTGTCCTCCCCAGACTCCCCAGGGGCGGTCCCGTGCTGTCCTGCCTGGCGTGGCTTCTCCTCCCTCTAGTCCCCCCATGGCCTGTGCCCACGGGAGTGGGGCCTTTGCTGTAGAGGCAGTGGGTGAACCCAGCTGACTCCACGTGGTGCAACAGAGATGAGCCGTCCCAGCCGAGCTCAGCCACCTGCTGACTCAGAGTCATGCGTGGGGTGGTTTACTAGGCAGCAAACCCAACTGATGAACTCACCAGTAACTTGCCATCTGGGGACCACCCACACGTCTGGCTCCTGTAGTGGTCTCAGCCCGGCCTGAGGCGTGAACTCTCTCTCCATTCTGCTCTGACCCTTTCTACCTGTAGCATGGCCAGGTGACTGTTCTGGAAGCTCAGTCTCTGCTACTGAGCATGTTCACTGGCTCCCGGCCGCTCCAGGCCAAAAACCAACCCCTCGGCACGGAGGGCGTTTGAGGGTCTCTGCAGAGAGGCCTTCCTTCTCTCTCCAGCTCCTTCTCCGATGCCTGAGCTGGACTGGCCTGCTCACCTCCCTGCAAGGAGAGCCTGCCCTTTTAGAACCACGTGCGTTTGCCTGGGGCTTTCTCTCTGCTGGGGATGTCCCGACCCCGAGTCTTAATTGGCTGGAATCCCATCGCTTCTTCCACCGGTTCAAAGGCTGCCTTTGCCTCATGAACTCTTGGTCACTCTTTGAGATGGTTGCCTCCTCCAGAAAGCCCTCTCTCAGTGTCAGCCCCTCTGGCCCCTCATCCAGTCTCTGCTCTGCCCTGAGACTCTGTACCATTTCCCTGAGCTCTTGGGGCCTGGCTGCTGCTGCTGTCAGCTGCCCCTCGAGCGTCAATCCCTGGAGGCCTGGCCCCTGCCAGGTTCTTCTTTCTGCTCCAGCATGTAGTACGGCATCTGGCCTGCAGTGAGTGCTTCATTCATATTTGCTGCCTGGCGCCTTGCCCGAACTGCTGAGTTGGAAACCGGGCTCTCCAGGTGCCCTAGACCTGCGCCGGGCTCTCTAGGCAGGACTCGGCACAGCCTGGTGCCTGCATCTGGGGCCAGCTGCAGGTTCCCTGCACTCCAGATGAGGGGTGGGGTGAGGCCTCTTTGCATTTTCCCACCACCTGGCACGTCCAGTATCTCGGACGTGGTAGTAAAACCCCCAACAGCAATAATATAAATAATAGTTGACACTGATCCAGGGCTGACAGGACTTCTAGAACCTTCGGTGCTGTAAACATCACCACCATTTAACCCTCACAGCAACCTTACGTAAGGTGGATGCGATGACCCTGGATAGCTCAGAGATGAGGGGACTGAGGCACCACGTGGCTGAGTCACTCGTGCAGGTGAGCAGCAGAGCGCACAGGAAGTCACCTGCTTCCATCCTTGACCTGTGGCCCCACCTCGGCCTCCCCGGACGTCACGGTCGGTGGCTGGCCTGGAAGCCCCGACAAACCAGCATGGTGATGGTGACACGGAGGCAGTGGAGGCAGGAGGGGCAGGAGGGAGGAGGGTCGAGGGTCGGGGGCTGTGAGGTGAGGGTGGGGGCAGGGGGCAGATGCTGTCAGGGACAAAGTCACTGGTTTCCCTCTCAAATGAGGAAGGACGAGCATTCTGCTTATTTCAGATTAGACCTTGGAAGAGGGTCTGAGCCAGCTTATCAGTGAGAAGCTGTTTGTGAGAAGGATGTTTCATTAATACGGAGCAGGCGAATACATCGCAGGATGTGTGTGGAGCAGAGGGAGGGAGAGCGAGATGGCAGGAGGGCGACAGACAGCAGCCGTGTGCGTGAGTGTGTGCATGCACACATGGTGCCTACGAGTCTCTCTCCATGTCCCTGTGTGTGCCCGTGTGAGTCCTGGCTCTGGATGCTGGGGGCAGTGTGGGAGGGCACGTGTGATGGGCCGAGGAAGCTCCCTGTTTGGCAGGGAGGGGCCTCTGAGAGCAGCAGCAAAAGGGAAACTGTGGGTGGTGGGCTCGAGGGCTGCAGGGCGGGTGGCATGGGGAGGAACAAGGTGTGGGTGGCCCCCGTGGGCCACCAGGGGGGTGGGCTGTCCTGCTGAGGAAGGGACTCGCTCCTTTCTCCAGCTCAGCTCCTGTGTGGATGGCCACAGGACAGCCTGACAGCCCTTCCTCGGAGTGTCTGCCAGTAACCGGCTCGCACCTGCCTTGCAGCGCCGAGCCTCCCCAAGCTCCTTGGCTTGTCCTGAGTGGCCTGGTGCCAGGGTTCTCCTGACCAGCCTGGCTGGGACCAGGGAAGCCGAGCGTGGTGCATGGGCTGCCATTGACTCGTTTTTAATTCTTTTAAAAGTGAATTATAATTGACATTTGATATTAAATTAGTTTCAGGTGCACAGCATAGTGATTCAATATTTTTATACATTACAAAATGATCACCGCGGTAAGTCCAGTTACCATCTGTCACTCCACAGAGCTATTACGGTCGCATTGACCATGTTCCCTGGGCGGCACATCACCCCCTGCGATTTGTTTTCTCACTGAGAGTTGGTCCTTCTCACTCCCTGTCACCGCTTTTGCTCCACCACTCACTGAGACCGCACAGCAAGCTCATGCTGTGGGCCCCATGGTGTCCTTATTTCACAGAGATGGGGAAACGCAGGTCATCCACTCATGGTGAGTCACACACATCGTTAGGGGTGGAACCAGACACTGGGATGAGGCCGGAGAGTCCAGCGACCTCAGTGCTGCAGGCCACACGGGAGCGTCGGGTGGCTTCCCCAGTTCCAAGGCAGCCACCCTGACCAGCAGGAGACTGGCGTGGCTCGAGTTGTCTGTCTGGGTGCAAAAACAGAAAGCAGGACTGATATGCTGGATCTCTGGATTTGGCTACGAGCTCCCTATCTGGGCATGAGCTTCATGGGGGAGCCCGGTGGCTTTCCCCAAGGAGGGAAGGAGGCAGGCGGCTGGGGGGGGCGGGCGGGAAGCCTCCCCAACCAGTACCTGGGGCCTCAGCAGTCTGTGCTGAAACTGAGGGGTGCAGGCAAAGGGTCACCTTCTTCAGGGGTTTCAGGAATAAATAGGAAATACCGACAATTGGCATCTAAAACGAGAGTCTAGGCACACTGCTTTTTGCGTGATAAAAACGTGCCTTTGCTCCGCATGGCGGCTGGTTACAGGTGGGAAGGGAAGACAGAGCCGCGAGTGTGGGGGAAGTGCAGCAGAGGACACGCAGGGAGAGACAGGCGCAGAGGGGAGGCAGAGCCCAGTCAGGGCCGGGCGACCCAGCTGGGGCAAAGCCCAGCGTGAGGAGGGCGTCAGTGTGCCTCGAAGGAGGAGCCGGAGTGCCTACGGCAGCCCTCCAGGGGAGGGAGGGAAGGGAAGGAGCCAGGTGCTTTGTCTGGTCTCTTGCCACAAAAACTCACCTCGGGGAATCTCAGAAAACCACGAAATGTACCTTTCGACTCTGCAACATTTTCAAGTCTACTCTTTGCCAGAATCTGAGCCCTGTTTGAAAAAGTACAAGTCTCTGAATTTAAAAAAGGGCAGCACTCTCAGAATTCATTACGAGAAGTGTTGGAATGCTCATCTATTGTTCGGCGTCACAGACAATTTTGGACTCTCCTGTCCTCATGGCTTGCGGGGAGACCACAACCCTTTCCATTCGCCACCGGGGAGCGTTGCCTTCCCTGTGAACAGAGAGGGCGCCCTTGAGAGTGCCCGCCGTCTCCCAGGGCGCTGCCGTGGAAAGGGACTCTTTGCCACCACAGGGCATCGCTTGGAGAAATCGAGTTATGCCCAGCCGTGACAGACAAGAAAGTCCAGGCATTTGCCATGAACCGGGTGAACCTCGAGAGCATCGGGCTAAGTGAAGTAAGTCAGACAGGGAAGGACGCACACCACGTGATTGCACTTGTGTGTGGAATGCAAGACAGCCGAACTACGAGGAACCGACAGTAGAGTGGACGTTGCCGGGGGCCGGGGAGTGGGGAAAATGAGGGGGTGTGGAGGTGTGGGTCAAAGCATACGCCCTTCCGGCCACAAGATTAATGACATCTGGGGCTCTTGAGCTCAGCACGGTGATCATGGCTAACAGTACTGCATTATACACTTGAGTGTTGCCAAGAGAGTAGATCTTAAATGTCCTCGCCACACACGCTCACAAACAGTAATTATGGCACGGGTCGGAGGGCTAGCCGATGCAATGGTGGTAATCACGCTGCGATATATAAATGTATCGAATCAACACTTACATGCCTTAAGCTTACACAGCGTTATAGGTCCGTTACGGCTCAGTAAGGCTGGGAAAATAGAAAGCTCAAGCCAAGTGCAACGTAAGAGGAGCAACGTGGGGAGAGCCGTGGGGTCTCAGGGCGACAGTGCCGTATGTGTAACCTCATCAGAGCTGCTGGAAAGCCACGCAGGTGGTGAGCTGGGCCAGTGTGCTGCTGGGTGGGGGCTGGCCTAGGAGGGAGCAGGAGGCTCCCAGACTTTCCTAGTGTTTGTACTGACTTTCCGCACTACCATGTAAATGATCACGAACCTGCCGGGCGCCGAACTCTGCCAGCTCTCTCCCCGTGGTTCCCTACAGAGCACTTACTCCCAGGCGTCCGGGAGAAGGGCTGTTCCATGAGGAATCAAACCTTTTCAAGGGAAGAATGAGGGTTTACTCTCCCTTCACGACTCTAGGTCTCGGGTATTTCCACCTGATCAGTCCCCAGTAGGGGCTGGGCAGCCCGGGGTGGGGTGAGGGTGCAGGGTGCCCCTGGCCATGCGGGGAAGGGCCCCCCACCCTGGCTGAAGGCTTCACATGCCAGCTGTTCATTCAAACACCTCAAGCTCCATGTGCCCCGGTCTTGGGTGTCCTTTGGGGCCGGACGCCACAGGCTTGCTCTCTCCCTGACACCCCAGGCCAGCCTGGCCCTTCAGCCCTCGGGGAAGGTGGATCCCGATGGACCCCTGGGTGTGGGGCCATCACACAGAATGGGAATCCCGCTCACCAGTGTGTGGCCTGGACCTCAGCTGGAGATCAGTTCTTTTTGTCCTGAGTGACCCTTTCTGATAGTGCAGGGTATTTCCTTCCCCTTTTCCTGTGGCTGGCCTCACTCTTGCTGGCCTTGGGGAGGCGGGCCCTCATCTGGGGACCATGAAGGCACCATGGGCTTTTCGCATCACCCCAGACTCTCCCCGCATAGTTACCCTGTTGCACAGTTACCCCCACGGGCCTAGGAGGTGGGTGGGCAGGGCTGCTCCCTCTCCCTGGAAGGTCCGTTGCCCCTTTCTGACTCACGGACATCTACACAGACCTTTGGCTTTGCTCAGATGCCTCTTGCGACCCCCACTAGACTGGCCAAGCATCTGGGGACAGGGACAGGTCTTGTCCACTGTGTGTCCCCGTGCCCCTCATGAGACCTCGGCCAGTGCTCCTGTTTGCCCCTGCAGGGTGTGCTGTCAGGATTCGGGGTGGCTGGATGGAGGAGCCAGGCTGGGGGGGTGACTTCTGGGGGGCAGCAGCCCTGTCTCGACCTTCCTGTCTTCCTGCCCCAGCTGAGAGCTTGCTCAGAGCCTGGGTTCAGCAGATGATCAAGGAATAAACAGAAAGGTAAGAAGGCACACCTGCAGGAAGGGGGTGGGTAGGTGATGCAAATTCCAGATGTGGATGGCTTGGGACAGGCAGATCGGAAAACCCTCAGATATGTTGAGTGTTGCTATGTTCCGGAAAGTCCCGTCTGACCCTACGAGCACCGATGGCTGGATTCACGGGACAGTTTTGGAAGTGGTTGTTTGGGGGGCTCCTAAGGGCCTTGCTGGTTTGGAGGGGGCTGCAGGCATTTGAGTCACGGGGCTTGGCTGGGCAGCTGGCATTCCCTGGCTTTTCTGAGACCCTGGGGTGTCCCCACTCTCCACCTCTAACCACCCCTTTCTCTGGGACCCCCAGCCAGGCCTAGGGCCCTTGGATTCTTAACCACCTCCCTTGTCTTTGCTGTCTCCTCTCCAAGCCTTCCCTTCCCGCGCTGATTAGCAACCGAACCACCTGGAAAGTGTCCTGGGCACGGCAGACACTCTATGGAAAGGGACAGGACAGCACCAAGTTGCTGTGGGTGTCCCGGCATCAGCCCAAGCCTTGGCCTTCAGGCCTGATGTGCATGACTTCACCGTGCAGGGATGGGGAGGGGGTGGAGGGGCTGCATACGTTGGTCCAAATATGGACGTGTCTCTAGGGGGCAGCCCGCCAGCTGCTCTGTGGGGTGGACAGGTGAGGGGCTCCATGCTGGTTGGATGTGAAATGTGTTGGGTGCATCTTAAAGTCACAGTCAGGTTCCCATGACAGGCATTCATGTCGTGGCCAGCGGCCTGGATCACTCACACCTGGCCTATAGTTGGGAATGTCATTTGCATTTGACTTTGGAATGTGTCGTGTGAGTGCATGTGTGGGGGGAGGAAAGACCGCTTCGCTCTTTGGTCTATTTATTTAGACCCCCACGGGAGTCAGCTTGTGCTCACTGGACTAGCTGCAGGGAGAGGCGGGCAGAGCTCTCTCAGCTGATGCAGCCCTCAGCCTGGGTGCATTCAGGCGGCGGAACCCTGGCTCAGGGTTCCTCGGGCTCCGATGCTGCCTCAGGGAGCCTGGCGCTGGGGCCTCCCAGTCGCCGGCTGCATGGCCTTGGATGAGTTAGTTAGCTCTCCGAGCTGTCTTCATCACACAACGGAGGGGATAACACCTATTCTGATGGTGAGTAGGCTGATCATGTGAGAGGGCATATGTGGAATCCCTGGAATTACTCATTATTAATATAATATTAATGCTTATCGCCCCCCTCTTCCCTCCTCCCTCCTCATCTCCCAGAGAACGGCTCTGCCTCCCACCTCTCCAGCCAGGTGGCTGTCCGGGGATCCCGGAGGCCAAGCAAAGCGAGGAACCGTCTTTGGCGTCAGAGACAGGGAGACCCTGCTCCTTTCTACTGGGGCCCGAGGTCGGGCGGCGATGGCCATTGGCTTGCAAAGCAGCAGCAGGTGCACAAGGCCGAGTAGCTCATAGCCCACCTGCCCAGGGAGGGGCGGGCTTTAGAAGGGAGGAGAGCACGGGGTCCTCTTGGAGCATGGGGGTGGGCCCTATCTGTTCTCTGTGTCCATCCAGTGGTGGAGAGGAGCCCTGCGTGGAGGGAAGGGAGGGCTTCAGGTGACGCTGAACCTGCTGTTCCAACGATAGGACCTGAGTCTCAGGGCTGCTGCTCCAGCTGTGAGAAGTTGGGCAGGTCTGCCTTCTGCAAGTCTCAGTGCTCATGTCTGCTAAGTGGCATGACAGCAGTACTGTCAGCGTAGCCTGAAGGCCCAGTGCCATGACTGCTCCAGGCACTTCGGTGCCTAGGACAGCAGTGCACACAGTAGGCACTTAATATGAGTGGCTTAGCCCCTCCTAGCTTCGTGCGGGGGGACAACGTTCCCCGTCTGCATAGGGCTGGATGGACATCAGGGCAAGTCCAGCTCTCGAGCTGGAGGCCTCCCTGCACCCCAGGGTCCCCACTTCGCATTGAGTTGGTGCTCTATGCTCGTCCAATGGCTTTCACGCAGAGCCTCCTCCACTTCCCTGGCCACCCCTGGAGGCTCACAGGGGTGAAGGCAGATGTCGGGGTCACCTGTGAGTCAGCAGTGGAGCTGGGGTCAGTGGGCGGGCCCCTGCAGCCCAGCCTGATCATCCCGGTCCTCCAGGGTGGCCCTGTGGCCTGACTCGTGGGTGCTCCCTGGGGGCCCAGGGCCAGGCCCGCCCCTGGGGAGGCTGCTGAGCAAGCCCTGGTCTCTCCGGCCTGGGCGCAGTGCCGGGTGCGAGTCAGCACTCGGCCACGCTCTCGCTGATTTTACGACGAAGGGCAATTATAGTAACCGGCACGAATCATGGGGAGTAGCGGCTTGAACTGGGGACTTTTCCAGCTGAATTTCGCTGAAGTGTTCCATTCTGGGCGCCTCCATTCATTTCAAACAGCCTCTCTGAACAGCCGGGCAGGTAGGAACACTTGTTCCCACTTCACCGTTAGAGAAATGGGGACTCAGAAAGGTGCAATGACCCACCTACTGTCTCAGGTCAAGTCAGGGGAGGGGCTAGGGTCATGGTGCGCTGGCGAAATGCTCTTCAAACATTTAATGAAACGCAGCACCAAACGAAGCCCGAACTGCAGGGCTTGGCGGTTTGTGTGGTGTCAACACTACCGTTCCAGCCAGTTTTGAGCTCCCTGCCTGTTGTCGCTGAACGCAGAGTCGACGACACACTCGCACAGGCCGCCACCAGCACAGCACTGTGCCCGGGCGACAGCTTTTACTCCCATCCCGAACTTCACAGGCGATAAAACCCCTTCCCCTGCAGCGCCCGTCTGACCCCCAACCTCCATAAGACCCTGGCAGCCTGGCAGCAGTTATGCCCATTTGCCAGATAAGAAGACCGAGGCCAGGTGACAGTGCTGGTAACGCTGGCCGAGCCCTGGCCTGTCGGCCGGGCCAGGGAAGGACCAAGGAAAACCCTGCCTGGTTCAGCCCTACCAGGAGCAGGGCTCAGGTTCCAGGACACACTGGGTGGCTGCCGCCGAAGGTCAAGCTGCCTCAGCTGGCCGGTGCCCTTGGTGGTCATTCGTTTGATTCACCAGATTCACTGAGCACAGCTGTCTGGTGTGCCTGGGCTGGGCACTGAGTGCTGAGAGCAAGGGGGCCTTGTCCCTTCCAGGGGACACACAGTCCAGGTCGGGAGACCACACAGAGCCCAGGATTGTCATGGTCAGTGCTGTCAGGAGCCATGGGGACCTGGGAGAGACCCTAACCCTGACTGGGGAGGCTTGGTGTCAGCCAGCTGAGGAGGGGGGAGAGCGAGGGGAGGAGGGTGGGAGAGGATGGGGAGGCAGGAGCATGCAGGGGGTGGAGCTGAAGCTGGAGGCACCAGGCTCCCGAGTAAGACATTTCCCGACGGTTCTTGCTGGGGCCTCTGCTTCTGCACTGGCCGGTCCCCAGGACCTTTCCAGTTCTGACCTTCCACAGCCCAAGATTCTGAGCCTGCTCAGTCTCCGTGAGTTTGCTACAGAGAATCTGGGCTGGTGGGAGGCAGATGCCAGCCTGGCCAGAGTCAGTCAAAGCCACATTTGAATTCCAGATCTTGGCAAACTGACCTCTTGTTTGCC
Source organism: Tonatia bakeri (assembly GCA_004024845.1). NCBI lineage: Eukaryota > Metazoa > Chordata > Mammalia > Chiroptera > Phyllostomidae > Tonatia > Tonatia bakeri. The sequence continues at coordinate 236,391 of PVIA01001881.1, forward strand.
AGTCTTGAGTCCCTGGCTCCAGGGAGCCCAGCAGAGGCCGACAAGGAGTCTGCCCCTGCTCCACCCAGCGCCTTGTCCTCCCTCAGGGGTGAGGGTGGGGTGGGGTCGGCTGATGCCCACATGTGGATTCTGGCCACAGGACACCAGGGCTGGTGGGAACCGGTAGAGCAGACTGTGTGTTAGGGAGAGTGGCAGAGTCCCACCTGCAGATGGCTGGCGGAGGGCCCCGAGGAAGCCCTAGCAGCCGGGTGAGAAATTCACTTCCCTGAGGGCACCTCGCTGGAGGGAGATGCCCAGCCCTCCAGCCCCGGCCGTGCATGCCTCCCCAGCCCAGGCACCGTCTTGTGAGTGAAGGACACTTAGAGCCTGCCCTCGTCCCTCCTGCGTCTGGTTACCGCCACGAAGCGCCCGAGCCAGCACCACTGGGCTGTCAGCCCTGTGAACACGGCTCCTTGACCTGCAGGAACTGTGCAAGCCAGCAAGTGATAGCTGTTGTTTGATTCCCCTGAGTTTGGGGTGGTTGGTTGGTTACACAGCAAGAGACAACCGGACAGATTCTGTAGGAATGGACGGCCGATTCTCAAAGGTACCTGTGCTCAGAACACTGCAGACCCATGCTATTTACAACCTGCCTTCCTGTACGCATTCAGTCACCTTTCTTTTTCTGAAAGCCTGGACACTGGTAGGGCAGGTTTTCTCGATTCTTATTTTACAGAGGAAGAAACTGAGGGTCAGAGAGGCCAAGTGGTTTGGGCAGGGCACACAGTGCTAGGGCCTCGGAGCCCGACGGCAAGTCCAGTGCCTGTGCCACCCCACTGCGTCTCCTTTCCAACTCCCTTCTCATGGGAACCCAGGGCTCTGGCCAAGTGCAGAGGGAAGGGTGGGCGTTGTGGAGGCAATGGGAACAAGGCAGGGCAGAGCAGAGGTTCCTGGGAAAGGAGGTCAAGTCCAGGGTGAGTATGCCCTGGCTTTCTGTCTCCACCAGGTCCACGCTTTGACGGAAGCCCTCAGGGAGGTTGGGGACAGACATGGGGACACGAGGGCAGGTGTGTTAGGCAGGGAGTCAGGGCTGGGGAAGCAGGGCTTGGCCAAGGGGGAAAGACATGTCCTAAGCCTGGGAGCTGCAAACTAGTGGCTGGGCTGGCCCCCTGGGCTATGATCACCCAGGGGGGTGACAGGGTCTTGCGGGTGAGTAAGCAGGAAGTGGAGGGTGGCCCTGGAGCAGGCGTGATGGCAGAGGAAATGCACTTCGGGATTCGTCTGAGAGCCCTTCTGGAGAGCAGGTGAGCACTTGGCCTGAGCAGCCGCTAAGTGAGCGGCTAACTTTGTTCCCTAGGTGCACGCACCATGCTGAGTGTGCTCGTGCGTGCCCCACAGTGGGTAGCCCCTCCCAGCAGTGTGTCTCTTCTCCGGGGGGCACCTGCTCTCAGGGACAGAGATTTCCACACTGGTCCTGTGGGGCTGCGGTTCCCCCTTCGTTCGTTGCTGGCACTTTCTGTGAGTCTAGCCTGGGGCTGAGCAGAGGCTCCCAATGACTCAGCTGTGCGTGGTGTCTTGTCCCTATTGTGCATGCACAGCCCTTCCCACCATCCCCAGAGGCCTGTGGGTAACTGGGGCAGGTGTCGCCCAGAGGCATGTGTTCTCCCCATGTGAGGGATGGGGAGGGAGGCTCAGGGAGTCCAGGGGACTTGCTCAAGGGCTATTGACCGGGTGCACTGAGTTCCCCTGGGCTGGAATTGGGCTGCGCACGGAGTGGGGGCAGAACGGGATGGCCACCAAACGTCAGAACCTCGAGGTGGGGAAAGAAGGGAGCTCGGCTTCCTCTCCCCACGTGACGATGCATCAGTAGAGACTAAAAGAAGATTAGAGGGGAAAATATTGGAAGTCTCCCCTCCTTAATTTTAATCTAATTAGGTCACAACACTCCCTAGTAAACAGCAGCCTGCCTTTAATAAGCCAGGCCCGTCCCGACCCTGCGGTTGTGTTCCTAATCAGCCGGTGTATCGGGGAAGGCACTGCTAATTGTGGAGGGGCCTCGTCCCATCCTGTGCCGGGTAAGGGGTGGCAGCGAGAGACCATTATAATCAGAGCCAATTAGTGATGATAACAGATCCCAACTAGAAATTGTTTTCAGTTAAATACTCCCAGAGAGGTGCTCGGAGTCTCCAGGGCACCCTGGGTGCCACAGCCTTGGGGAGGGGCTTGCGAGGCCCCACCCCCCTACCCCGTGACTTTTCATCCCCTGACATTCCAGCGAGGGAAGGAGACGCAGAGAACTGGCGGCTCAGGGACGGGGGTGGGTGGCCCCTGGGGCACAGTGAAGGACGTCGGGTCACCTAGCCCCTGTGGGCAGCACTTTCCCCACAAGTAGCTGAGGTTTTGGTCCCTGTGCCACACAGCCACCTGCAGGGGGCCCTCAGCAAATGCCAGTTATTAAACAGCTCAGGACCCTGCAGCCTGAGAACCCCTGGGTCATTCAAGCAACGGCAGGTGGCTTAGGCGACAGGGGATATTGTCTGCTAGAATCACTGTGGCATTGAATGGGATTAAAGGCATTGCCCAGGAGCACCCCCTACCCCGCCAACAGAACTGGGGCTGCGATGCTCTGCCCGCACTTTCACAGCCCCAGCATGCCTCCTTTCTTTTAGCCCCTCAAGCAAGTGCTTGGGCAAACTCTCGCTCGTTCTATCTCCTGTGAGCCAGGATCTAACCGACCAACATGTTCCCACCTTCAGACCTGTGCCCCGTGCACCACACGGCTTTCTTCCTGGGACCATCAGATCAGCTGATGCACCTATTCAGATACCTGCGACGGGTCCCCACTGCCCAAAACCAAGTTCAAGGCTTCAGCACGGCTCAAGATCCTTTCCTGCTGAGCCCCTCCTCCTTCTAGGCTTCCTGATCCCCAAAACCACCCCAGCAGGGGCCTTTCCTTGAGGGGCTAGGGAGGTGTTCTTTGAGCTCTCCGTTCCTGGGCTCCTGTAATCATGACTCGTTTTTCATCTCCAGCTACTAAAATTCCCAGCCACACCACCAAGGGAAAGTTCAGTAGCCACCTCCCTCATGAAGCCTTCCCAGATTTTTCTCAGCTGACATGAACTCTTTCTGTTTTATTTATGTATCCAAACCCTTCTTTCATTTTGCCTTGTATTATTAGAAGTAAGTGGTTTGTATATTTTCTCTCTCTTGTGGCTATAAACTCCTCGAGGGTACAGTGTCTGGCTATTTCTATATCTCCCGTTTGTATCCAACACAATGCTTTTACACACAATAGGAGTCTAACAAAGCTTTGGTAAATAAAGGAGAGAGTGAATAGCGGGAGGCTTCGACTCACCGACTGCATTAAGACACCAACACAAATGCTTCCGGGAAGCTGAACTGTCCCTGTCCCTGTCCAGGTCCGAGCCTTTGGACCTGTCCCGATTACTGAATGCTGTTGGGCTGTTGAAGACTAGACAGAGCCTTGGCTGGGTGGCTCCAAAGGCTGGAGAGGCATCCCATATACCAAAAGGCTGCGGGTTCAATCCCTGGCCAGGCCCATATGGGAGGCCATTGATGTTTCTCTCTCACATCGATATTTCTCTCTCTCTCTCTCCCCTCCTCTTCCTCTCTCTCTCAAATTTAAAAAAGAAAAAAAGATCAGACAGAATTTGCCCAGAGGACCCTGGAGTGCTGGCCTCCTGTGGAAACAAGCCTTCCCAAAGCGGCACGAGGCTACTGAGTGCTCGAAGCGAGGCGAGTGTGACGGAGGAGCTGCGTTTTCAGTTTGCTTAGTTTTAATTAGTTCAGAGCTAAAATCAAATAGCCGCTCCCTGGCGTCCGCTCTCCTGCCCAGCACAGCTCTGGACACTCTGCTGGGCGTCCTCGGAGACCCCGCAACCCGGGGTGGCACCAAGGGCCTGGATCAAAGCCTATTTGATTCAGAGTCTGGTCCAGGGGTATTCCGGAGACTCACATGAGTTGAGACACGGGATCTGGTTTTAAGGTGTTCTTGTATTTTTCAGTGCTGATGTTTCAGTGCTAATTAACCAATCAGGCACGGTGTTGACTGGTTAATTAACCAGGGGAACGCCACTCCCTGACCACATCGGGAACTAGGGGTGTAGTCCCACTCATTTCACTGCCCACTGTGCAGACCCCGCTCAGCCTGTCCTGCGTCCTGGGCATTTTCATACCAGGCCCTGAGTGGCAGAGGGCGTGTAGCACCCAGTTCCGGGCTCCTCACAATGAATAGCTGATCTGTTCTCCTCCTGCTTGAACTCCCCTAAATTCCCCTACCCCTCTGCCCTTGGCGACTCTGCGGGGTGACCGGGTGTTGCCCGGCTTTTGCCTGCCTTTACCTGCCCTTCCTGGTTGAGAGTTTAACCCCAGTCCACACCATGACTCCCTGAAGCAGGCCCACACCCAGGGCTGGGGGGTCAGGGGCAGCAAACTTCCATGCAGGTTCCATGAGGTCATCGAGTGGCCAAGGCCAGCAACAGCGAGTGAGGTCCTGGGCAGCGGGGGGGGGGTGGTGGCCCACACATGTCTCACTGACCGGAACAGACAGTACGCAATTGTTGCCAAGCCTGCCACTGGGCCTGAGGTTGCCAGATCTTTGCAAGAGAAGCCAGAAGCCTGAATTTTTAATACAAAGGCCTCCAGAATCTTAAATGTAGGCAACAAATTAAAAAAACCTTTTAAGATACTCATGGCTGCATGCGACCCAGGATGGCTATGAATGCATCCCAACGCAAAAATCGTAAATTTACTTAAGATCTTTTATTTTGCTCATCAGTTTTTGTTAGTGTTTGTGTATTTAATGTGTGGCCCAAGACAACTCTTCTTCTTCCAGCATGGCCCAGATGTGCCAAAATGCTGGGTGCCCCCACCTGGGAGCTAATGGGGGCCCATCTCGTGCCTGCTCTGGCCTACCATTTGCCCACTGTCATCGTGAAGCCAGGTTCAGTGATTACTCCGGTCTCTGCCCTCTCTGGGGGCCACTCGCCCCTTGGCAACCCCCAAGCTGCCTGGCAGACGCACACCTGGTTGGGTCAGCACCTCTGGTAGGGAGGGACAGAGCTCCAGACCCCTCGGGTGGGCCAGGCCCGGTGGCCTATCCCAGCAGCACCGCCCGCAGCCCCCTCCCCGCTGTCCTGGGAAGACGAGGTGGGACAGCCGCTCCCTCCGGGGAGGTCAGAAAAGCAGCCGTGGGCCACCTCGGAGGGAGAACATTCCCCTGAGCACCAGCTCACACATGGCTGCGCCCCCTCCGGAGAGTCATCTGCTATGGGTTTTTAGGACCAGTGGCAGCAGAATCATTCTCCGTTTTTTTTTTTAAACTTTTGGTGCTGAGTCTCTAGTCAATAAATACGTGGGAAAGGAAGGATTTGCGAGAACCCAGGATGCAGTCCAAAGGTAAATTGTGGGCTTGAAAGCCCCTGAGAGACGAGCACCGGCTTGGAAACGTCTCCTAGTTTGCAGCCGGTTTCTCCCCTGGCTCGGCTCGAGGCCCGTCGATCTGCGCCGGGGAGAGGCAATCTTTAAAACCGATTCCCCTCGGCCGCATCTCGCCGGTGTAGAGACTAAACAGGCTGTTGTATTACGGTAATAACATCAACATTTCACCTACCTTTCCCTTAATTATTTTCCTGTCTTGCCAATGGAACCTGTTTAATCAGATTTATAGGTGGCGGGGAGGTGGGGGGAGCGGCTGTGCGGCTCAGATAATGGGCCGAGCAGATTTCCCCTCACCGGGTGCCACAGTATAAAAACATGAACTAAAAGCTTTGCAGCACTTAAGTAATAATAATGTCAACATTTCACCTGCCTCCCCCTTAATTATTTTTCTCTTTCAGTCTTGCCACCTGAACCTGTTTAGATAAGATTGCCTCACAGATAAAAACCGAGGGCTCTCGTTCCCCGAGGCAGATAAGGGGCTGCTTTTCTGTGTGGAAAGGGAGCTGTGAGTGGCAGGGAGGTTCGCTCTCAGCTCTTCCTGGGAGGCGCGGAGCCTGGGAGCGGGGCAGACCAATGGCCACGGGGAAGCAGTGTGGGTGGCTGTGAAGGGACAGGGGGCAGGTGGGCACCTGAAACCGGACAGAGAGGAGGGCCCTCTCTGTGCAGCTGCTGTCTGTCCCAGGGGCTCCCAGGCAGGGGGAGAGGATCTCACTGGCTGGGGTGGGTGTGGAGGGTCCCTATCGCATGAGCCATTACGCAAGCCCTCAGAGGGGTGGAGAAAGCACCTGGGCTAGCCCCAGGTTTACTGCCAGTGCCCTGCGTGGCCTTGGGGGAGGAACAAACCCTGCTGAACCACAGTTTCCTAAAAACAAAGGGGTTGCTCTACATCTGCCAT